>CM022761.1:7694277-7871777 GCA_012411365.1 Ameiurus melas
CACATGCATATGTTTCACACATATTGTAGACTAAGGTGTATAACAGAATTTCCAGTGCTCTATTAGCTCATCTGTCATGTTGCTACCTAAACAGGCCTTATTGTTGGACCACATGAAAGCCATTTGAGTTGTTTTTCTGTTAGGTATGAGAAACTGGAGTTACAGTGGCAAGAAAAAGTATGTGAACCTTTTGGAATTTCATGGTGTTCTGAATAAATCTGTCATAAATGTGATCTGATCTTCATCTAAGTCAAGGGGTATTGACAAATATAATGTGTCTACAATAATAAAACATAAAAAATAATCAGATTTTTCATGTCTTTATTGAGAACATCCAAAATAAACCCTCATAGTGCTTGTGGAAAAAGTATGTGAACCCTTGAGTTAATGACCTCAAAAAAGCTTCTTTTTTTTGTACACCCGGAGTCTGGTTAAAAAATGAGTTTGGCGGTGTCGACTACAGCTACTTTGACTGAATAGTTGATTTATATAAAGCTGCCAAGGGTTACAAAGTGATTTACAAGACTGCAGAAATTCACCAGTCTACAGTTAGGCAAACATTCTACAAATGGAGACACTTTGGGACTGTTGCTACTCTACCAAGAATTGAGCGCCTAGTCAAAATGACACCAAGAGCACATCGAAGACTCATCATTGAGGTAAAGAAACAACCCCGAATGACAGCCAAAGCTTTGAAGGCATCATTGGAACTGGCTCACATCTCTGTTCATGAGCCTACAATACGCAAAACATTGAACAAGCAGGGTATCTACGGCAGGGCACCATGAAGGAAGCCACTGCTTACTAAAAAGAACATTGCTGCACACCTGAAGTTTGCAAAAGAGCACATTGACCCTCCACAGCAGTATTGGCAAAATGTTTTGTGGACTGATGAAACTAAGATTGAACTATTTGGAAAAACCCACACAGCACTGCATCTGGCGTAACAAAGGGCATGGCATATCATCATGATTCGGGCCTGCTTTGCTGCATCAGGGCCTGGCCAGCTTGCAATCACTGAGGGGAAGATGAATTCCCAAGCGTATCAGACAATTCTTCAGGATAATGTGAGAATGTCTGTACGTCAGCTGACACTGTGTAGAAGTTGGGTGATGCAACAGGACAACGTCCCAAAACACCGGAGCAAGTCCACAACAGAATGGCTTCAGAAAAACAAAATCCGCCTTTTGGAGTGGCCAAGTCAGAGCCCATACCTCAACCCAGTAGAGATGCTATGGAATGACTTGAAGAAAGCCATACACACGAGACGTCCAAAGAATATGATCGAGCTAAAGCAGTTCTGCCAGGAAGAATGGTTTAAAATTCCTCCTGAATGATATGCAGGTCTGATCCACAGCTACAGGAAGTGCCTGGTTGAGGTTATTGTTGCCAGGGGGGGGATCAACAAGTTATTAATTCTAAGGGTTCACGTACTTTTTCCACTGCCATTTTGAATGTTGAATGAGTGTGTTCAATAAAGACATGAAAGATCAGAATTTTTTTGTGTTATTCTTTTAGTCACATTATATTTGTCAATACCCCTGACTTAGATGAAGATCAGATCACTTTTTATGACAAATTTATTCAGAAAACCATGAAATTCCAAAGGGTTCACATACTGTTTCTTGCCACTGTATGTATGTACAGCAACTCACATTCTTTTCTATAAAGTTTTATATTTACAAAACATGTTTTTTCCCCATTTTCTACAAATTTTGACGAATAGCCTAACCATGAAATGTGGGAAGGAAACACTGCGAGGCCAGCCTCTGTATATTAAACAGCAAGAGCTAAAGGTAAGAAACAAGATTTTATTTGATTTGCAACTTTGGAGGGGCTACTGAAAACAAGAAGTGAGGCAATATCTCAGCAATGGCTCCATCTTTTCCCTTTAAAATGTAGTATATCTCCTTGTGAACAAGATCCGACGGTCCCAGTGGCTTCTGCTCTTTCACTGTTGCTAAGGGGAGGGGCCAGAAAGTGTTCGACCCCCTTAATTGCTGCTTGCAGCTATATTTTTTTAAAATGTCATTCTTATAACGCTAACTGATGTTTTTCAGTTCGTTGTTATGAATGAGGGAGTGTTTGTGATTAAAGAACGCCTCACCAAGTAGTGTTCTGGTAGAATCAGTTGATTATCTGCATGTTGATGAACTGTGAGGAGTTTTTTACGGGTGTATTCAGCATTGAGAAATGTGTGTAAACAATTGCAAATGGTTGCTCAATATTCATGCTTTTATATTCCATTGTGAAAGACATCTGACAATTTTAAAGCATAAACTGGTGATCACCTAGAATTATGATTTCTTCAACAATCCAGTCAGGAAAAAAAATCCACAACTTGCTTGCTACCCGACAAGCATTGTACCTGATCCCGAACCTTCATCTTGCAGGTGGTGAACCCAAAATATGGCTTCACATCACAATTTCCAGTTGAGCACCAACTGGGTTACATGTGTGGCCTGGTCACAGGTGTTCGCCTGTGGATTTCACCCAAGGCCTGACTGCAGGGTGGATCCCAGTAATTGTAATCCAGACAGGGCACACTTCAGGAATGCTCTTTGTCTGATTTCTCATCTTAGATCCAGTTAGCACGGTTGACATAACCCTGAGGTCCACCATAGTATACATGCTGCGTCTCTGGAACAAGTTCTCTTTCCATGAACGGCATATATTATTTTTTTTATAACAATAATAAAGAAAACACACAAAAAATGATTGCCTCAATTAACAATTAAATAGCTTTGTTAATAAGTACATTGGACATCTTTCTGATAATGGAAAGCATGCCTTTAGTAAGACACTGAGAACAGAAGGACTGGAAGTCTTTAATAAATAAATGGCATGCATAACCTTTGCATCACAAACAGAAGAACCAGAATACCATAAATGTTAATTATTTCAGGCAAAACAGAATAAAGAAAAACAGAAATCACCATAGACCTGAGTATCGAAAAGTATACCTAAACATCTACAAACATTTCCAGCACATTTGTGAATGTTTTATTTATGCTACACATGAATCAGGTGCCTCCCCTAAAACTGTATAAACAGTATACAATTTTTTTTTTTTGCAGCAGGTGTCAGCTCCATGGTCCTGGGCTGATCTTGAGTTTGTGTCACTGTGTGGATTTTCTCATGTTCTTCCCACACCTGTGTGGGTTTCCTCTTGGTTTTGTATTTTACTCCTACCTCCAAAGAACACGTGAAGGTGATTGAAATGAAGGCATAAATGAAACTGTGTGTACATTACCCCCTGCAAAACAACCAGGGATATTCTCTGCCTCACAGCCAGTTTTCCCAGGACAAACCCCAGATTCACAGCAACCTGGACCAAGATAAAGTGGTTTCTGAAACCGAGTCTTTTATTTGCCTTGATTTGCTACAGGTGAAAAAGAAGGCTGACTCACCTTAAACCTTAGACCTAGAACCACTCAAGTATTGTATCATATAGTATGTAAGAGCAGACAAGTTATCTCTTTAGGAAAAGACCGGAAATAAAGTGAATGCTACCTCAACACATGCCATTTCTAGAGAATATACTGGAAAGCCTTAAGAACCAAGAAAAAAAAGAAGACAAAAATAAAATAAGCCAATACAATTAATGCATCTTGCAACGATGCACTGTTCTACGCATTGTCATTTCAGAGAACACATTTCATTCTTGCACTTGACCACCTATTTATAGAAAACAAAAGAACTGACAAAGAACTTGTCTTTAAGCATCAATCTCTTTCTTTCACACCAGGCAGAAGCACACCATCCCATACCTTCTCACAATTCACAGCACATACACAACTATGGAAATGTGATCAAGCATGTGGTTATGCGGGTGTTTACAACAATGATGTTGCTAACATTCATCTTAGATCCTCTACATGAATTCAGTCTGGTGTGTAACAAAACAAAATTGCTGTTGGGAAAGGATTAAATACATTTCTATTAAGAAAAAAATGTCAAATCAGATTACTTTTTAAATCCTTTAAGCCCTCATGGTTCTGCTATAACTGATCACCATGTCAGTCTCAAAAGCTTTAATGCGTATACTATACCCCCATATTCCATACCAATTGTTAAAGGCTGACAGAAGCTGAAGTCAGGTGTTGCTTATGAGAAATAGGCCTAAAGAAATGGGTTACCATTCAAAATAAAGTACGGATAAAAAAACCCCCAAAAAAACCTGACAAGACAATGAGAAAAGTTCTCTACTTGTTTCTTTCAAAATGTCAGACTCCTATGATTACAAGCTCACCTCTAATCATTAGCAATGAATAAGAATAATCCTGTTTGTGTAAATAATGACACTAGGGATATTCCCATTATTTGATTAGGGGAATAGATTAAAACATCAACAGCACTTTCCAATGGGATGTATATATAGAAGGAGCAACTGTACTATTTATAAGAAAAATATAAACTCCATGACCAAAAGTTTTTGGACATCTGCCCAACACACCCATAGGTGAGCCATCCCCAAACTGTTGCCATAAAGTTAGAAGCACACCTGTACAGGTAGCATTACGATTTCCCTTCACTGTAACTAAGAGGCCCAAACATGTTCCAGCATGACAATGCCCGTGCACCACACGAGGTCCATGAGGACATGGTTTGCCAAGATTGGTGTGGATGAACTAGAGCAGCCTGCACAGAGTACAGTACTCAACCCCACTGCACACCTTTGGGATGAACTGGAACCTGACTTCACTTCAGCCCTCCTCATCTAATATTCAGTGCCTGACCTCACTAATACTCTTGTGGATGAATGAGCACATCCGCACAGCCACATTCCAAAATCTAGTGTAAAGCCTTCCCAGAAGAGTGGTGGTTAATATAACAGCAAAGGGGAGACCACATAAGGTCGGGTGTCCACAAACATTTGGTCATGTAGTGTATGTCCTGATTAACCATTTCCTTTAACACATATTTACACTATAAGCACCATTAAAGACGTGTGGGAAAAGCTGTACATTTCACCGCAGCCATAAATGTTCGGAGGGGAGTTCACATGCCCTGCATCACAGAGATCTGACACACAGCGTATTCCAAGTGCTTCTTGAAAAGCTCATAAGAGGAAAGCAGAGGCAGAATGAGGTGGTTTGTTTCAGTGTGACTTTGTGGAAAGGCAAAGGATGGTTCCAGTGGCACAAAGAACGATAATGAAGGAGGAGGGTCAAAGCTCATGGCAGGGACCACATCGATACCAGTGGCAAATGTAAGAATGTCCTCTAGTGATGCAGCACATCTTCCATCTGGAATAAAAGGAGGAGACTATAATTTGCAATAGTGTAAAGACATTAATAATTTACTGTAATATTACCTTTGTTCATTGTGGTCATTTGTGTATTATGAACAATCAATAAAAAAATGAATGCGGGTTATATTGCTGGTTGATCAGATTTTTTAAGCCCAATTATGTGCTAATTAAAGAAGGTGAAAAACATAAAAATGCAAACCTTCACACTCATGTATGTATTGCTTCCAGAAAGCCATTGTCGCATATTCTTTTGCTTTCTGTTCTTCATCCTCAGAAAAACAAGCAGTGAAAAGTGAAAACATGGCATCAGCAGTCATCCTTTCTTCTGGGCCACAAAAAATTGGGCAGAAGGCCTCCGGACATGCCTGGACTCGATCAAACACACCTAAAGTTCTAAGGCCCTCGCGAAATCTACAAAACACAAACCAAAAAAAAAAAAAACTAAAAAATTATTACAGAGAATCAACAAATTTATACTTTGCTGTTTTTCCTCCTATTGCATCTGTATCTGTGCTTATGAGTCTAGAGTACCCTACAGAATTACACATTTCACTGCCAAAATTAGTAGTTTAAAGTTTATTTTAAAGAAATACAAACTAATCTTGTTAATCTTTAGTTTCAGTGTCCAGGAAGTGGCTTTAACCCTGTCCTGGGCTATAATTATGAGATCACATCAAAAAGAATTTTCAAAACAAAAGAGATAGATGGTTGTTGACTGTTATACACACACACACACACACACACACACACACTACAAATACCATTGAGAACAGTTATGGAAATTAACGTTACAGATGACAGAAACAACATTTTTGGCTGCAACAATCACAAAACAACTCCCTGAAATCCTGTGCGGACAGAAGTATTAAAGTATTCGCCATATTGTCCAGAGAAAGTTTATTTAGTAACATTTAAACAGCATCCTCAGGAGGCTAACCCTGATTACTGACGTGTACCTGCTTCTTCCAGGATTTGTACAGATGCTTTATAATGAAATTCCAGGACTTTCAAGCATGTTTTTTTCAAGGACTATACAAAAGATGTCATTTAAACATATTCTTATATATTATAATAAAACAACCAATTTTCATATGATGCCTTTTCCAGCCATGCTGGACTAAATTTGCATTTCCCAGACATTGCTTCATCTTCACCATAACGTCAGTACACTCCAGGCAAGCGACAGGAGAAATGCTGCCAACAACATTCAATGGAAAGTCGCTAAACATCTCTGGGTGAGGTCATGCACTAATTAGCATATTTGCATTCTGCCTAGTGTCAGCTCTTTACATCTGTTTTCTTCTCTCCTACTCTGTGCTCACATCCTGTATTTTAATACAGTCGAATTCCCAATAAAGCTGTTCTCATTTACATATTTTTCTGTACATTTTTCTGTGACTGAAACGTGGCCCATTAAGACTACATGTTAACCAACAGCCACTTCCAAGCTGCTGCACTGCATTTCTAAAACCCTGATTTATAACCACAACATTGTCTGACAAAATCACCAGACAGACAATGTAAAGATAAGGCTGTGTTGTGATTTTGGCTATATTTACATGTTTAACAATCACTAGGAGAGAAAGTAAGAACTGACCAAATGTCTTCCTTATTTTTTCTCTCTCTCACACTGAATGTGCTGCCACCCCCACTCAACAGAGTTGCTGCAAAGAGGTGTACCTGCGGGGGAAAGCAGGACCCTGTCCTCAGTACTGGCACTTTATTCTATGGAACGTAGCTAAGGTTTGTCCAAAGAGTCGCTAGATTTGACGCTAGGTGCTAGCGCTAGCTAGTGGTAGGAGGAGGGGCTGCAGTGGGGAGTCATATGTTGAGTGAAAAGATTATTTTTGATAGAACATGAATACAAACACTTTAATGTTATTTAGCAACGTCATATTTATTGTCTTTTTATAATTCAAGCACTTTCTAAGCACCACTTTCTAAGCACTACTAGATAGAAAATGGCTATTTTCAAGGTTTTCCAGTACTTAAATTTCAAAACACCAAATTCAATTACTTCAAGCACCTTGTACCCTGAACTTCATCCTGTGTGTGTGTGTGTGTGTGTGTGTGTGTGTGTGTGGCCAATAAACATAGTGTTCCATATTGTACTCGTTTTATATTCTACTCTTGTATAATATAGATAAACTGATACCGGGCAGACATATTTCAGGTTTCAGATGACCATTCATTTAAGCTAACACCCCCCCCCAAGCTCATAATACAGCTTTAGCAGGGGGCATTTCTTACGTTTCAGATACATCCCATTATCACCACCTTACAGAACAGACTTACCCAACTACAAATGATAAAATAAAATTTAATGCTTGAAACAATCTGCTTGTTCCACATCAGTGCTACTGATTCCTACACCCAAAGATATTCATGTACAGTGGATGTGAAAAAAAATCTACAAACCCATGTTAAATTTGCAGGTTTTTGTGATATAAAAAATTTGAGAAATATCGAAATCATGTCAGGTCTTTTCCCACCTTTAATGTGATATAGCAACCAACAACATTTAAGTGAAAAACAAATATAAATGTTTAAGAAAAAAAGAAAAGGTTGCATTGCACAAGCGTGCATACCTTTTTACAAATCAGGCATGTGACTGTGCTCAGAATGAACTAATCACATTCAAACATTCAAAAGTAATTAGCATACAGCCGTCATCAACGAGATGATTCTGATTTACCGCAAATAAAGATCGGCTGTTTCTCTAGGATTTTCTTGGCATCATCTTGGTTTAATCTCACTGCTGAAGCCAATGTCCACAAAGAGCGTACAAAGCATGCATGGGATCTCAGTGCTGAATGTTATTGATTAGTAGAGTAGAACAAAAGAATTTCCAAATCATTACATGCACCATGGAACACTGAAGGCCATCATGAACCAGTGGAGAAAATAGGACACCACAACAATATTACCAAAAACATTTGAAATTGACAAAGACAAGAAGAAAACTTATCAGGGGGACTGCCAAGAGACCTAACGGCAACGGTCAAGGGAGTTGCAGAATCAAGCAAGTACAACAATCTCTCAGATTCTGTACATGTCTTGGTTACAGGGTAGTGTGGCTAAATGAAAGACTTTCTCGGGGGAGGAGCAAGCAAACAAACAAACAAACAAACAAACAAACAAACACCTAAGCCCAAACCACGTGGCAAAATGTGTTGTGTATGGTCTAATGAGGCCAAGGTAGAACTTTTTGGGCATAATTCTAAAAAAATATGTTTGGAACAAGAACAAGACAGCTCATCACCCATAGACCACCATGCCCTCTGTGAAGCATGTTGGTGGCAGCATCATGCCATGAGGCTTCTTCTCTTTAGCTGAGACTGGGGCTCTAAATAAGACAGAGGGAATCATGGATTGAAGTGAAGAATACCATTTCTATTTTGGCACCAAACTTGCAGGCCTCTGTTAGACAGTTGAAGATGAAGATAAAGTTCACCTTCTGGGACGAGAACAGCTGAAAGGACAAATCTAAGTCAACAAAAGGACTGGCTTCAGAAGATGATGTTTTGGAATGGCCCAGTCAGAGCCAAGATCTAAATCCTATCAAAAACCTTTAGAATGGACTTAAAGAGGGCTGTGCACAGGAAATCCCCTCGCAATTTGATAGATCTGGAGCATTTTTGCACAGAAGAGTGGACTAAAATAGCCAAATCAAGATTGTAAGGATTGGCTGCTGCATTTGCAAGCAAACGGTACTTTAACAAAAGTATTATGTTAAGGGTGTGTAAACTCGTGCAAAAAGTATTCTATTCCCCTACCCACCTAAAATGGTTCTATTTGTTTTTCAATTAAATTTTGATGCTTTCTACCATCACATTAAAGGTGGAAAAATATCAGACATGATTTATCTTGGTTTCGTTTTTTTACAATACAAAAACCTGCCATTTTAACAGGGGTGTGTAGACTTTTGATACCCCCTATAAATTTTGCTGTTTGAGGAACCAACCTTTGAAGAGGCACCTGCATTCTTATGATGAAGTAAAAGTTTAGAATGTCCTCCAGCAGCAGGTTTTTGTCAGAAAGTTTAGTGATCTCTCGCCAGCAGCCTGCTACTTGCAAATAGTCCATCATGGACCGCACCACTCTCCTCAACACAGCCAAAGAGCTTGACTTTACTATCTGAAACATAAGTTTAGTTTTAAGATAGCATGACAAAAAATATTTATATTGCCTCTAAGGTGCATAGTACTATAAGGCTTACATTGTAATACTCACTTTTTTGACTGCGTGCGTTAGTGTGACATCTCCCAGGTCTTCAGCAGTGAACTTGTAATCAGTGGGGTAATGAAATAGGCTGTAGTACAGTGCACGTGAGAAGAAGGCCACAGGAGGACCTCCATGGACCAGAGAGAGAGCCAGCAGACTGCCAATCTCAAAATACAGATCATCTCTCAGAGCTGCACACATGAAAAAGCAAATCGTTACTATTTGATACAAGTTATTCTGTTTGGTACCTGGAACAGATTACAGACCGCTTAAAGCACAGCTTACATAAAAAGCTGAAATACAGCATAGCAAGCGTTAATCATGAAACTAGAATGAAAAGTGAACCATGAGACCTACAGTAAAATAAGCAAATCATAGCCCCTAATCAGTATTTTGGCATTTATTTTTCCAGTGCGTTTAAAAAATTATGAATCAACATTGAAAATGTATTATTATAATGTCGATTTCTTGCCATCTTAAAAGGTAATACACAGTTATAGCTACTGGTATGCACATTTTCTTTTCTTTCTGTTAACACGATAACTGATAATTATTATAGTTAATATTTTGCACCGCATTCTTATTCAATCTTACACGTTTGCGTTCAGTGTGGTCATTACGTTCTCATACCTTGTGAGCTGAGAGCCAGGTTTTTAGCCTGGTCAGGTCCTTCAAAGACACTCGAGCTCCGTAGTTTCTGCAGGAGAAGTCTGAGGAAGCGGCGCCGTGTGCCCACCTTTTGGCTCTGTACGTCTCTGCTGAAACTCACAGACAGTGTGTGGCAGGGGCTGAAGTCACTCTGCCTCACAGCCTGAAGGGCAGCTTCAACCACCTCATCCTTTATCACCAGCACTGCTGTGGTCTGCTGTGTTGATATCTGAGTGGCCAGATCCATTAAGATCTCTGAGGGACTTGCGTCCATACGGAACCTTATATGAACCAACAAAATCGCTATGAAACATGCAATCCTTTCTGCAAAACAGTGTATTTATTTGTTCCTGTGTAAATATGGGCATTTATTGAGATATTGAGCGAACAACTCTGAACAAGCCAGATCAGACAAAGCAATGCCATAATTCTTTACTCCTACCTTTTAGGGATAAATGATGAGCTAATACTGGAGAGGCATCTTTTAATCAGTCTTTTCTTCTCTTGCCTCTCTGCCAGCGGTGATTTAACATGGTTTAGCAATGGGGACACTGTTACAAAACAAAGACAGTTGGAAAATAATTGTTAAGCCGGGGCATGACAATCACCCAATGCTAGATTGGGTGCTGGCAAAGTTTTAGATCAGTGTGTAAAAAATTTTTCCGGAAAGGGCTGGTGGTGTGTGCAGGTTTTCACTCTAACCAAGCAGAAACCACGCCTGAGTCTATTGAAACTTGAGTTGAAAGAGTCTAATCAACTGATTAGAAAGGTGGAATCAGGTGCGACTCCTGCTTGACTGGAATGAAAACCCGCAGCTCTTTACAGATAAAATTGGACATAACTTTTTTAGATTGTTAAAGAACATAAAGTGGAAGCAAATATGTCATTGGAATCACCAACTACCCTCATGTGAGTGGGAAAAGATAGCACGTTGATGGATAGATCTTTAAAGCACAGTAAAACTGTGATGGTTTGGTTTAGCTCAGCTCACCTGTTCCCTCAACAGCAGTTTTGCAATCATCACAACTCCAGTTGGTCTCATAAAGCTTGAGAAAAGAACATTTTCGGTGGGTTCCACGGGAGCCGCAAAACGTACAACGAACGATCTCAAAAAAACTATTAAACCAAAAGGACAATTTCAGAAAAGGCATTTATTTTACTGAATAGCTATATTGTGAGTAATTTAACCACACACACAAGTTCATAAACCGTAGTTTTTACCACGGAAAATATCCTTAAAAAAATTATATATATATATATTATATATATATATATATATATATATATATATATATATATATATATATATATATATATATATAAAGTCTTATCTGGTAGTTTTAGCATAGCTTTGTTCCAAGTTCCTTCATTATAGAAACTGCTGATAAACATTCGGTTGCTGCAGGTTTATCTAAAAAACAAACCAAATAATAAAAATTGACATAAGGAATGTTACAGTGCATTTGCTTACCCTGACTGTGCACTGTAACTACGGCCTTTTGCACAGGAACATTTAATGGCATCACAATGTTGGTACACCTGTAACAGTTCTCCATAAGCATTCTCTTCTAACTCCCATGATGCATCTCTAAAAGACAGAAATGAATTTTGTTCCATGAGAGGTAAAGACAATTTGTTGATGGTCTAATGTTTACAAATGTGTATAGCTTATATGACTGAATAAAGAAACTGTATACCTTTCAGGTATGTGTATTCCCATTCTGAGCATTTCTTGCTGGAACTGGTCAGAGTTATTACATAGTGTACATCTGAAGAAATACAGGGCAGCACTGTGTGCCTGATTCTGTGGAATGTAAAACAGCTCAGGAACTGAAAACTCCCCAGCAGTGGTAGAAAGCATAAAACGTGTGAGAATTTAAATATCCTGGTCAATTTACCTGAACACAAGCCCTATGAAACCAGCTTCCATGACATGCAGGGCACTTGAGCACAGTGTAGGAGAGAACAGGCTCGATGTGCTCCAAGCAGATGGAGCAGGACAGAGGCAGAGTGGGGCTGGAAGAGCAGATCTGAGTGGGGCAATGCTTTCTACAAAAAGATCTGACAAGACCCAACACGATCACATTGACAAAAAAAAAAGAGAAATAATACAGAACATGTTTAAATCCCTTCATTATATTTAGACAAGCATTCACACACATCATTAAGCAATATTACAATATAAACATTAAAATAAAAATATAAACATTTTTTAAATAGAATATATATGACACTTTGCCAATCACGGGAATCTGTGAGGTCATGTATATGGAAGCATGTGCTTTCTTCCAAGTGTGTTATGCTGCCCTATGACGCAGAAGTTTAAAAACATAAGTTTATCGATCATTTGACATGTAACCATGTCTCTTTCCAAAAGAACCGATGTCGGAGTTTTACAGCAACAGGGGTGAATATGTATATATGATTTGGAACTATAATGTGTTTTTCATAATGAATTGCAGGCTGTTCATCTGTTTTGCAGGTGATATATCCAACTGTAGCTTTCAGATAAATGGTAAAAGGGAACGGATTTAAGAGGAGTTGTTGATGACCAAGATGTGGATTTGATGATGGTCAGCATACTCATACATAACACATCACAGTGTAAATTTTAGGTAATACTGCTCCAGTGTGAAAACATTGGATAGTAGAGTTCTCAGAACCAATTTCATTTTTGCAGGTTCATGTGAGCCAAATTACATAAGCCACAATACACTTGTTGAATACTTGTCCGTATGAAGATATGTAATGTAATCCCTTGTAACCTGTTCATCTTGTTTAGGTTATCAAAAAATGATTTGGGGAAGCAATAACAACAGCATTCACGCACTTTTATCAAGAGGACTGCTTTCCAAGATTGATCCACAAAGATATGGATATTTAGACTGACTAAACCTTTTCCCTAGCGAACACATTCAATTAGAAAAATATTGTGTGAGTCTTATACTTTGTGGACGTAAATGCAGCCCAAGTTAAAGCTACTTACGGAAACAAGTCAGTGAACTGGAAAATAAACTCATGTTTTATTCCACAAGGCAGGTGGACCACCTGTCTACAGCTTTTGATGGAGCATCCAACTGAAGCACCCGTCTTTTTACAGACTGTACACCGCTGCATTAAAAGAAGATCAGAAATGTCTTGTTCACAAACACATGCACTTTAAAACAACCATCGTCTAATATCCAAACACATAATAAATGGCCAGAAGCCATGTTAGGCTTAAAATGGCAAATAAAGAAAATACTTGTGTCAAGAGTATCAATTTACCAGCCTTGAAGATCTACAGGCCTCCTTTTTGATGTCATCCACCAGAAACCCATGAATGCCTTCATGTTCCTTTCCTCTCTGGAATATTCCACTGGACATCAGCTGCAACATGATTAATGGTTTATATTTACTCGTGAGGCTGATGCTTTTATACAATCCAAGCATATCATTGCACTGCTCAAGAACCCAAGAAGAAACTGCAATTATTTGTCACATATACATTATAGCATTGGTTTTGAATCCTGATCCTTGGAACCCACAGCACATTTTGTACATCTCTCATATCTGACACACTCCGCTCAGTTCATCAATCTCTCACCGAACATGCTGATGATGTGTATCAGGTGTGTTAAAAAAAAAAAAAGGGAAAAAAAGGAGACATACAAAATGTGCAGAGCAGTGGGTCCCCAGGACCAGGAATTAATTGAATTACTGCATTATAGTACAGTGAGATTAGCATATTGCAGCTTGTTATGAAGCTGGGGTCAGAGCACAGGGTCAGCCATGAAACGGCACCCCTGCAGATAGGGTTAAGAGTCTTCCTCAAGGGCCCAACAGTGGCAAGCGACAGCTTGGTGGTGCTGGAGTATGATCCTCCAACCTTCTGACAATAACCTAGAGCAGTGGTCACCAATTCTGTTCCTGGAGATCTAGCTTCCTGAAGACAAATATCCCGATTAGCCCTACTACACACTAGGCCAAGAGCAGTACACCAATGAAGTGATATGTCCGAATTAACAGTATTCATAAAACAGTAAGCGAAGAATACCCGGATGACCCACTGCTTCCGCCTCAATTCTGCAGTATGGATCCAGTGGACACTGTAGGACATGTGTCGACTCTGACAATGCCAACATGGCAGATGTAGTATGTCCATGTTGTGTTCATACTACATACATAGAACAATTATTATGCACTGTATCAATGGCTGAGGTGTAGATACTGAATCGAATGCAGTAGGTACTGTCATAGTATGAGATTTCAGGTGCAGCCTTCAGCTCCAACCATAATCGTGCCCACCATACCATCTAATTATTGCTTTAAGAAGTTCTCCATCACCTAAAACAGGTGTTTTAGATTTTGGTCAGAGATGAAAGCAGCAGGAAGGTAGATCTTAAGAAAGAGGGTCGGTGACCACCGACCGATACCTTTAACCATGGAGCTACCACTGCCCTGCCCAACTCTGGCTCTCTGACTGTCCTACAGTTTGAACCGACACTTGTCAGATAACTGTTTACTTTTTGTTACCAGCAGAAGCCAACACACATGATCTTTTTTTTTTTTTTAAACACTATGTACACACTCACTGTTCCTTACCAAACAAAAATAGTGCACAGTGAGCTTGGGTTCCTCGAGTGTGATCTTCTCTCCGTATTTGTCAGGGCAATCATCACAACGCTTGCAAAGCTTACAGACTATAAAACACAAGATAAAAACACATGGTCGTTAAAACGTTTGAAACATCCAGGGTCTGTACCATGAAGCTAGTTGAACAAACTCAGGGTTACGGGACTAGTTTCGAGTTAACAAATCCAATCAGGCTTTGATCCTAAAACTATGGTAATCCACGAGCGCGTGCACGTAAACGCGTGACGTCGGCACCGAACAGCCAATAGCGTTCATCCTGGGGAAGAAGCAGGATATTTTGCAGAAAAATGCGGACTTCAAACCTCCACTGACCGCAGAAAGCAATACCTCTGCGGCCACCAAAACTCGGGAACACTGCCGATTGTGTAAATGCGTGAGTTTACTTTTATAGACTCGCAATGAGAATAAACGGATTGAAAACATATAACCAACATCCTTTATTTAATATCAATTGTTTGAATGAAGAGGGAGTTGAATCAGTTGCGTCACTAATGTCGCTTTGCTCACAGCTGATTGGTCCGAGATGGGGTTGCGTTCTCTCCCCCAGAACGTCACATGCCCCGGAGCAGGTCAGCCGTGGAGAGGTTGTTACTATGGTGATGAGCACCTGTTAAAGCTGTTCCATGGCACCTAAATCCAAGGGTTGGCACAAACTAAACTGAAACTTACCTGGCTAGCCACCAACTTAAACCAGCTTCACTGTACAGGCCCCAGCTCCAGATCCCGACTCTAACTTTAAAAGGTGTTGGATTAAATATAAGCGAGGTATGAAAAGTTCCTGGAGAAACAGGGCATTTCGGACAGAATCAGCTGAGCAAGCTGAAGGTGTAGGAGGTGAAACCAAGTGATTGAACAACCGATTAAGGTCTTTTGTCCAAAACGTCCTGTTCCACTGGAAACTCTGTGTACTGTGCTTAACTTACTACATCTATACTAATCACACACACACACACACAAATATAACATACTTTCGCTGCCGGAGTCATGTGGTTCAACAGCACCTCTCTTCGTCTTCGGATTCATTGTGAGGCTGTTACCGTTAGCAGGTAATACTGCAGTATGGAGGGCAGAATAAAAACACACGCCAAGTCTTCGAGTAAATTGAGTAAACGTTACTTCACAACAACTTCCGCGTGTCTCTAGAATGAGAAATAAACGAGCATTATTTGGCTACATCTCTCTAACTAACCAAGGCGGACTGCCGAACTCGTCTTGTGTACAAACACTAGCCGCTTAAAGCCTCTCGAGACGCGTCGCTTGCGAAGTGTTCTCTTCTGTGAAAACGACACTTTCGCTTTCTGAAGTTAGTAAAACTTTATAAATTTCACCTGACCCGTAGAAATCGAATATAAAATGTGTTTTAAAAGTGAAATGTTGTTCTTTCAGAGATGCCGCAGAATTTTTTAGAATTTTTGAATCTCCCTCTGCTTCGGAAAAAAAACTCCGCCCCCACACTCTTCTGATTGGCTAAATTCAAACAGAAACATTCCGTGAAAAGACTTAGTCATAACTTCCGCTTCCGGGTCAAAAAGTCATTGACAATTAAAGTCCTGGTGGAGTAGTGTTTATATGTTAGTTTTTTGTTTTTTTTAAGTAACACGTTATTTTAGAGAAGACGCAGACTATTGCCACACAAGCGTAATACTACATTTGGACGTCATTTGCGACCTCTGTGCATTCCACATATTAAGTTGGGGGATAAAAACATGGACGCCTCCATGTTCATGTTTTGTTAGCAACAAGCTAACCAGCCGACTGTGATGAGTCATGTATAGTTTCCTCCTCAAATCAAACGTTTTAGATTTTACAATCGAACATGTCTGTCCGTTGATTGATTTGAAAGAAAATACGTGTGTATTCAGCATAACTCGTTTAAAGTTAAGAAGTGTACTTTGTTTATTTCTGATGATGTGCGCAGCCATGTTGGTGTGACGTCATTCTATAAACAGGCTTCAAAAACGGCCCCAGTTTGACGAGTTTCACCTTTCAGTTGACGGGTCGTTTTCTTTGGTCTTTACTGGTTGACGGCGGAGAAAATCTATCATTTAAAGGAAATATTTTCATGAAGGAAATTAGTCTATGATGAGTAATATAGAAACAAACACGTTTTAAAACGGGGTTTCCTTCTTACGGCAGCGTTTCAAAATAAAGGTTTTAAACTTCGTGACTGGTTCTGTGACTTTTATTCAACATTAATTTGCATTATTCCTCATTCCCTGCCGTTGTAATCAGAGTGACACTTTTGGCTCATGTGCAAATTGACACTTTTGGCTCATGTGCTGTTTGGAAAAAAAAAATCTCTCTCTCTCTCTCTCTCTCAGTCGTACACTGCACAAATCTGGCCTTTATGGAAGAGTGGCAAGAAGAAAGCTATTTCTCAACGTTTGGTGTGACGTTTGGTGTGTCTCCCAGGTGGCTTGTGGCAAACTTTAGACAGACTTTTTATGGATATCTTTGAGAAATGGCTTTCTTCTTGCCATTCTTCCATAAAGGCCAGATTTGTGCAGTGTACAACTGATTGCTGTTTGAAAGTTTAGAGGGACGGCCAGGTCTTGGTAGATTTGCAGTGGTCTGATACTCCTTCCATTTCAAAATGATCGCTTGCACAGTGCTCCTTGGGATGTTTAAAGCTTGGGAAATCTTTTTGTATCCAAATCCGGCTTTAAACTTCTCCACAACAGTCTTACGGACCTGCCTGGTGTGTTCCTTGGTCTTCATGATGCTCTCTGCGCTTTCAACAGAACCCTGAGACTATCACAGAGCAGGTGCATTTATACAGAGACTTGTTTACACACAGGTGGATTCTATTTATCACCATCAGTCATTTAGGACAACATTGGATCATTCAGAGATCCTCGCTGAACTTCTGGAGTGAGTTTGCTGCACGCACCACTTTTCAGTTTTTTATTTGCTAAAAAAGTTTAAAACATCCAATAGATTTCGTTCCACTTCATAATTGTGTCCCACTTGTTGGTGATTCTTCACAAAAAAATTAAATTTTATATCTTTATGTTTGAAGCCTGAAATGTGGCAAAAGGTTGAAAAGTTCAAGGGGGCCGAATACTTTCGCAAGGCACTGTATATATACTTGGTGAAATCCCATATATATATATATATATATATATATATATATATATATATATATATATATATATGTATATGTATGTATATATTAGAATTTTTATATATGTGTATATATATGTATATATATATATTTATATATTTATGTATGTATATATTAGAATTTTTATATATGTGTATATATATGTGTATATATATGTGTATATATATATATATATATGTACTTGGTGAAATCCCATATATATTTATACATATATTTAAATTTTTATATATATATTTATTAGAATTTTTTCTCATATATATATATATATATATATATATATATATATATATATATATATATATATATATATATATATGAGAACGCCCTTGGTGAAATCCCAATATCAATTTTACAAACCCGTATTAAGTTTGTAAAGGTTAGGTTTAAGGCAGGAATGCTTTTTAAACGTGCCACACGTAACAGTCATATTCAAAATGCCTCCAGGCTGCAGCGCTATCAGTAGATCTCCAGCAGATGGCGGTAAAACACAACAATTCACACTGATCTCACGCTTATGCTCGTCACCACAGTCTACATCAGTTAGTCCAATTCTTGTTCGGGAAGTTTAATTAGGGAAGGTAATTTGTTGCCTTCAGTTGGTGGAATGTTGTGTGTAGTGGATACCATTAAGGACCAATGGTAATGGTTTTAATGGTTAGCTGATGGTTTGTAATAGTATTTGTAATAAAAAACCATTAGAATTTCTGTGAGGGTTTATATTGTTTTTTTTTTTTTTTTTTTTTTCCCAGCAGGGTCTTATGAGACCATGAGGGGACATTATGGAAACATCACTGTAGGGTTTTTTGGGTCTTAAAAAAAATAGCCTCCCTAAAATCAACTTTTGGCAATGTTTCTTATCAGATATCATATAGTCATGAGAAAATAACATGAACAGCACTGACTTTGTTAACCAAAACAATATGCTGACTGAATCTTATCAAAAAGCATGTTCTGTGTTTGCTGCGTTGAAAAAAAAACGTTTCATGTCCAATGACAACAACAAAAAAAACGTTTCATGTCCAATGATAAAAAAAACAAAAACACCACCACCACCACCACTAAAAACCAGATAGTAACAGTAATAATATTTATAAGTCATTTGGGAAACAATGGGGAACAATGCTACTTATTCATTCATTTTCAGTAGCCACTTTATCCTGCTCAGGATTGTGGTGGATCCTGGAAACACTAGATAGGGATTCAACTTGGATGGGATGCCAGTACATCATAGGGCATCACACTGCTTCTCTGTAAACTGAAAATGTCACACTACTACTACTACTACTACAACAGTTTTCCCTCTGGGATCTCTTTCTCACATAAACTAATTTCAGAAACACAAACATTTCCATCCTCATGAACGTACTTAAATGTTATGCTTTGGCAATGAGGAAAAAGCTTTGTAGCTTATAATGAAATAGTTACTGATGCAGCTAAATGGCAGCTGGGTGGTGGTGTGTAAGTACAGCTTGCCTGTTTGTCTAATTTTTGGCTGATGTGTTTATCTAAAATGTCTTAAAGAATATAACTGAATACTTGAGGGGTTAAGCACTTTGAAGTTAAGGGCCCAAATGTTATAGTTTGGTGATGCTGGGATTTGAAATCACAACTTTTCTGATTAGTAGCCCAGTGACCATAATCCAATGCCTAAACAGTCACTACTTGTCCCAGTACATGATCTATGAACTTATTATAAGTTACTTTATGACTAATAAGTTGGACCCCATATCTTATCCAAAAAGAGCGAGAGGTTTACATTTGGCAGATAATTTGATCCAAAACTACTTTAAAATGAGGGAGGATACAATCCAAGCAGTCGACGCTTAAGAAGATATTAGTTCTTACTGCTGGTCATGTTATAAAAGAAAGGAAAGGAAGGGTCAGATTTACTTGCTATAGTTCGTAGACCTTTCAGGAACTTTTACTCTTCATCTATCTCTTAATGCTCTGTATTTGATACAGTACAACTAAAACAGTGTTAGTAAGTTGTGTTAGATGGTAACCCTCCTGAAGCAAAGCTGATTATTTAAATGGGATGTCCAATCTGATCCGCAGAGGGCCGGTGTGGGTGCAGGTTTAATCAGTGATTAAACCTGTTTAATCAGTTGGTCTTATCTTTCAATAGACTGAGGTGTGGCTTCTGCATAGTTGGAATGAAAACCTGCACCACCACCGGCCTTTTCTGGATAAGGCTGGATAATCCTTGATACCTCAAGGATTTACAACAAGGAGTAGAACTATTCTGCACATCTGATGGCATCTTCTTTGTCATTATATGTTGCACATCAGTCTTTATATGTATACATATAATGCACTCTTGTTTTGTGAACCCCCCCATTTAGAAAAAGCTGAAATCGTCTGTTTGTTAGTCTGATAATAATTATAAATAATGTCTTGTAATAGATCCACACCCAGTGATCCACCAGAATTGCTTGTTATCAAGTTAGTCCTGAAATGATTACAATTGTTTCGAAAACTTTACTGCCAAGTGAAGCAGAAAAGTGGATTAGAGCAAATAAATGCTGGGTTGTTTGCTTCTTTTTCCTGCTCAAACAGATCCATGAAAACTAGATCAGCACCTCAACTTGCCTATTGTTTGACAACACTTGCGAAGGGGGTCCTTGAATTCACCCTCAGCCTGAGCTATAAGATTACAGGCCGTGCTTTTCTTACTCTGACTAAAATTCCAGGGGGAGTCCAAACAACTCCTGAGATTCTCCATGTACCACTCCCTCCCCCACCAGCGGCCAATGCTGATCTGCGCTTGCATTATGCAAGCTAATTTAGCCAATTATGCACAGGTGTGATGCTAATTCTCCTCTCGCACACTGAGCTGCTGGCAGTAAAAATAGTATAATTACACAGCTGTCCCCCTGTTTGCATCCACTGCCACTGCGACAGCTCTTGTCTCACAAAAACACTTCGATGAAAAGGCTGCCTGGAAGAATTTGCCACAACTTTCCCAACTTCTGCTTGTTTTGTTGCACTTGTCAAGAGGTGAATATTCACAAGTTGAGGTCTTATAATGCCAGGGGAAGTCTTGACATTTACAGCATATTATTTTGGCATATAGTCATACTTAGTAAATTACCTTTGGCAAGGGTACACTGGTAAAGTATGTAACTGAATGTAAAATATTTATTGAAGTGTCATTTGTGTGCAAGAGTCAAGCAGCTTACCTCATGAAAGGGAAAATAAACCCCACTTTAGTTAATGCTAACAAAAATCATGATCGCCCTAATTGTACTGGTTGATTTGTGATAGGTGTTACACTGTTTCTCATTCCACAGGCTTTATAGACAAGATGATACATTTTTGGCATTTTGTAGTCCAATTGGATTGACTGTTTTCAAACCATTCACAGTTTAAAACCTTCCCAACTGGCTACAATCCAAATTATGTTCAACAGTTTAAGGTTATTTCCCCAGAGGATTACGTATATTTCAGTTTTTGAGCCCTAATCTGGCAATATGGCATTTTGTCTGAAGGAATGAAGCAATCCTCTGTCAGCCAAGCAGCACTATATTTCTTACACCTTTTTCCAAGGCCCTCTAATGTACCCCGATGGCATTTTGCCTCAAGAAAAAATCTACAGTTTTTGTTTGGACCATGTACAAAAGTATGCACAAGGGACAGCAACCTCATCATTAAATTCTGCCACATTTGATAGGCTAAGTGAAGGTTGTGACCCCAATGTGCAGCTCTGTCCTCAGAAAGGAATGATGGAGAGCTGTGGAGACAAAAAAACAGAATAAAGGCCTGGCATGATTATCGAACTGTGTCAGATCTGTGAACTAGTCCTGGAAGTTGACAGCCCGAACGCTCAGAAAGAGTCAAAAATTAAATGCTCCAGCCAACCCCCTTTGTTGTTACTTTCAATACTCAAATTTCTGTAGGGAATACAGGATGGACTTCAACCCCAGGTGGAAGGCTTTCCCTGGTGCACATGTGCAACAGCTCGCGATGGCTTGTCTCATGTGGCTCAGGGAAATTGCTGTCTACACACGCCAAATAATTCTGCCTCTTTGACCCTGGCGGTTCGGTGGAGTCTAATTATCAGCTTCAGCAGCCGGCCCGCTGGGGTCCTCGATGTCACCAGTCCCATCTCCCTCCCCCTCTGAATGAAAATTGAGTTGTCTGTGGAGTGATAGAATGTGGCTGCTAATCAGAAAAATGTTAAAAGACAAAGGGCAGAAGTGGAAATAAGAGGCTGTGGAGAAGAGACAACGGCCGTGTCATCGTAACTGAAATTTGAAAACTACATTTTCTCACACTGCCTGAAGTTTAGATAAGGTCAGTCTATGAGTGAGTGAGTGTGTGTGTGTGTGTGTGTGTGTGTGTATTATAAAATATATATTGTGCTTCAACAAATTGAGACTATAAAATCATCTACAGGGTAATTTTTATTTGTTTGATTTGAAATGAAATCTAAGGTAGGCATTACATTTTTGTATTAGTGCTTGATCAAACTCATTTAGACAACTACTGAATTATGAGGCCATGTCAAAGGCTGTTTCTCAATTCTAAGAACACAAAGAACAGACTTGCATTTTCATGAAGACTGGTCTTGCCAATATACCTTGAAAGAATGAACTCCGAGGGACAGGAGGATATAGAACACATCTTTGTAAGAGTTGAGATGTGCTGTGAGCTTCCTGTTATGCAATGGACTGTCCCAGCACATTTCTAGTAGTAGGACAGGAGCACCGTCTCTTCAGTGCTCCCCAAGTAATATGTTTCAGCTGGCTAATATATAGTTGCAATCAAAATTATTCAACCCCCATTGCAAATCAGATTTATTGTCAAAATTTACAGACTATCAGATGTTCGC
This sequence comes from Ameiurus melas, assembly GCA_012411365.1. Lineage (NCBI taxonomy): Eukaryota > Metazoa > Chordata > Actinopteri > Siluriformes > Ictaluridae > Ameiurus > Ameiurus melas. Next base: position 7,716,994 of record CM022761.1, read on the forward strand.
AATGAACAAATCAAACAAAAATATTTAGTTTCAAAATTATTCAGCCCCCTGAAAAGAATCCCTCACAACAGCAAAAATATGCAAAACAGGTGTTGTCTCAAGCACACCTGATGCAACTAATCAAAGGTGTCAATCAACTAGTTGCACCAAGGGTGCTTGAGCTGTAACACATGAAATCTAGGGGCTAGAGGAAGAAAATATATAAAATACCTGGACTGGGCAGAAAAAAGAAGCTATCAACGGCTGCAACCAGATTTCTGAGAAGGCAGGTTGTGAAAAGCCCTTGAGTGACTGCAAAAGACCAGCAGCAAGATTTGGTGGCAACAGGCACTGAGGTTTCAGTGAGCACAGTATAGTGCGTACTAAACACAGAAGATTTCCATGCCAGAACTCCAAGATGTACACCACTACTAACCCAAAAGCACAAGAAAAGTCGTTCAAAATCATATAAATAATCCACAGAAGTTTTGGGATTCTGTTCTGTGGAGCAATGAAACAATACTGGAAGTTTTTGGCATGATGTATCAGCGGTATGTCTAGAGGAAGAGGAATGAAGAAAGAACACTCTACCCATAGTCAAGCATGGTGGTGGCTCAGTGATGCTCTGGGGCTGCTTTGCATCCTCTGGCACTGGAAACCTGCAGGCAATTCTGGCCAGGAAGGCAAGATGGATTTATTGAAGTATCAGGAAATCCTAGGAGAAAACGTCATGCCAGCTTTGAGGAAGCTGAAGCTTGGGCGTCATTGGACCTTCCAACAGGACAATGATCACGAGCATGCTTCATTTCATACTTCAATTCTACCAGAAGAAATAGTCCTTGAAGATTCTACAGGGCCATCACAGTCACCTGACTCGAACCCCATATAAAAATCTCTGGTGGGATTTGAAGAAGGCATCACACAAGCCCAAGAATATTACTGATCTGGAGGCCATTGCTCATGAGGAATGGAATAAGATTCCTCAAGAACTCTGCCAGAAGCTCTGCATCTCATTTGCAGCATGTCATAACAGCAAAGGGCTAAAGATGCTTGCCATGATGGGGTTGAATAATTTTGGAACTGGAGAAATCATTATAAGTTGCATTTTCAGTTGAATTTGGGGAAACCACTTGGAAGCATTTGTTGTGTTGAACTATTTCACTTGCTTTTGTTTGATTTGTTCATTGCAAACAGCTGAAAGTGTGTAAATTTTGACAATAGACCTCATTTGCAATGGGGGTTGAATCATTTTGATTGCAACAGTATTTACTGTTAACTATAAAAGTTAATTAAGCATGTTTTAATTTAGTTTCCAACTGTGGCCTCACGTTAAGTAAACATGAAGCTAATGAGTTTACCGTTGCCTCAGGATGGAAGCAAGCATAGTTTAATTAAAATACTTCTGAGAGATAATTTAGATTTTTCAGCAACCTCATTTTATATATATATATATATATAATGACAAATATAATGTGCCTAAAAGAATAACACAAAAAAAATTCTGATCTTTCATGTCTTTATTGAACACACTCATTCAACATTCAAAATGGCAGTGGAAAAAGTACTTGAACCCTTAGAATTAATAACTGGTTGATCCCCCCTTGGCAGCAATAACCTCAACCAGGCGCTTCCTGTAACTGTGGATCAGACCTGCATTTCGTTCAGGAGGAATTTTAGTCCATTCTTCCTGGCAGAACTGTTTTAGCTCTGTCATATTCTTTGGATGCCACACGTGTATGGCTTTCTTCAAGTCATTCCATATTATCTCTATTGGGTTGAGGTCTGGGCACTGACTTGGCCACTCCAAAAGGCGGATTTTGTTTTTCTGAAGTCATTCTGTGGTGAACTTGGTGTTTTGGGTCGTTGTCCTGTTGTATCAACCAACTTCTACACAGTTTCAGCTGATGTACAGACATTCTCACATTATCCTGAAGAATTGTCTGATATCCTTGGGAAATCATCTTCCCCTCAATGATTGCAAGCTGGCCAGGCCCTGATGCAGCAAATACCATACCATACTTTACGGTTGGGATGATGTTTTCATGATGATATGCTGTGCCGTTTCTATGCCAGAGGTAGTGCTGTATGGTTTTTCCAAATAGTTCAATCTTAGTTTCATCAGTCCACAAAACATTTTGCCAATACCGCTGTGGAGTGTTAATGTGCTCTTCAGGTGTGCAGCAATGTTCTTTTTAGTAAGCAGTGGCTTCCTTCGTGGTGTCCTGCCGTAGATACCCTGCTTGTTCAATATTTTGCGTATTGGTGACTCATGAACGGAGATGTTAGCCAGTTCCAACGATGCCTTCATATCTTTGGCTGTCATTCGGGGTTGTTTCTTTACCTCATTGATGAGTCTTTGTTTTGCTCTTGGTGTCATTTTGACTAGGCACTCAATTCTTGGTAGAGTAGCAACAGTCCCAAAGTGTCTCCATTTGTACAATGTTTGCCTAACTGTAGACTGGTGAATTTCTACAGTCCTTCAAATCACTTTGTAACCCTTGCCAGCTTTATGTAAATCAACTATTCTTGATTGTAGATCCTCTGAAAGCTCGTTTTGGCGAGGCATGGCTCACATAAGCGTGTGCTTCTTCTGCAGAGCAAACTCCAAAAGTTTGAGGGGTTTTTATCAGTCAGAGTAGCTCCAAACTCATTTTCTTAACCAGACTCCAGGTGTGCAAAAAAAAAATAATTTTTTTTTGAGGTCATTATGGGTTCACATAATTTTTCCACGAGCACTATGAGGTGTTTTTGGTTATTCTCAATAAAGACATGAAGGATCAGAATTTTTTTTGTGTTACTATTTAACACACATTATATTTGTCAATATTCAATTCAATTCAATATTATTTGTATAGCGCTTTTTACAATAGTCATTGTCTCAAAGCAGCTTTACAGAAATAAAAAACAGGTATAAACAGTCAGAAACATCTAAAGAGAGACAAACAGGAACAGATAAACAGAGACAAACAGGTAGAAAACAAATGGAATTTATCCCAACTGAGCAAGCCACTGAGTGGCGACGGTGGCAAGGAAAAACTCCCTAAGATGTTTTTTGAGGAAGAAACCTTGAGAGGAACCCGACTCAGAAGGGAAACCCATCCTCATCTGGGTAACACAGAATGTGAATGTAACACAGATAATGTGAAAAATGAGAAGTATGGCCTTAGGAGCAGCCGTAGTCCCAGCAGAAGATTTGGGCTCATCCAGAGGCAGAGGGGATCTGGATCTCCAATATCTCCATAAATTCGTGTGGGGCTCGGCAAAAAGAGAGAGAGAGGGAGAAAAACGATTAGGATTGTGAAGTAGTGCGATATAATCTAGTCAGGGTAAACAAATATGTTTTAAGCCTAGATTTAAACACTGAGACTGTGTCTGAGTCCCGAACACTAATAGGAAGACTGTTCCATAATTGTGGGGCTCTATAAGCGAAGGCTCTTCCCCCTGCTGTAGACTTCACTATTCTAGGTAATGTCAAATAGCCTGCATCTTTTGATCTGAGTAGGCGTGGCGGATCATATAAAACCAGAAGGTCGCTTAGATATTGTGGTGCAAGACCGTGTAGTGCTTTATAGCTTAATAAAAGTATTTTAAACTTAATGCGAAATTTTACAGGGAGCCAATGCAGTGTGGATAAGATCGGGGTGATATGGTCGTATCTTCTAGTTCTAATAAGGACTCTAGCGGCTGCATTCTGGACTAACTGGAGTTTATTTATATTCTTACTGGAACATCCAGACAGTAAGGCATTACAGTAATCTAATCTAGAGGTGACGAATGCATGAACCAGTATTTCTGCATCATGTAGTGACAATATGTTTCTTATCTTAGAGATATTTCTGAGATGAAAGAACGCTATCCTAGTAATATTATCTACATGAGCATCAATGATAGACTGGAGTCAATAATCACTCCGAGGTCTTTAACTGCTGTACATGATGAAACAGAAAGACCATCCAGAGTTACTGTGTAGTCAGGAAGATTACTTCTAGCTACACGTGGGCCTAATAAAAGTATTTCTGTTTTATCAGAATTAAAAGGAAGTTAGTTAACATCCAACATCTAATGTCATTTACACAATCCTCAACTTTACTAAGCTTCTGTCTGTCCTCTGGCTTCGCTGACACATACAGCTGTGTATCATCAGCATAACAGTGGAAGCTAATTCCATGTTTACGAATAATTTGTCCTAGGGGTAACATATATAAAGTAAAAAGCAGTGGGCCTAAAACAGAACCCTGGGGAACTCCAAAAGTAACCTCAGTACGCATGGAGAAATCACCATTTACATCTACGAACTGATAACGATCGGTCAGATAAGACCTGAGCCAGGAGAGACTGTTCCCTTAATGCCAACAACATTTTCTAATCTATCAAGGAGAATAGTGTGATCTATGGTATCGAAAGCTTCACTAAGGTCTAGTAACACAAGCAGCGAGACACAACCCTGATCAGAGGTCAGAAGAAGGTAATTTACTACTTTAACTAGTGCTGTCTCTGTGCTGTGATGAGGTCTAAATCCTGACTGATATATTTCATGAATGTTGTTCCTTTCTAAGTATGAGCATAACTGCTTTGCTACTACCTTTTCTAGAATCTTAGAGATGAAGGGGAGATTCGATATTGGTCTATAATTGGATAATTGAGACGGGTCAAGGTCAGGTTTTTTTATCAATGGTTTAATAACTGCTAATTTTAGAGATTTAGGGACATAGCGGTTAGGGAAGAATGTACTATATTTAAAAGTGACTTAATTACTCCTGGACAAATCTGTTTAAACAAACATGTGGGTATAGGATCTAGTATGCAGTAGGATCTAGTATGCAATACCCCTGACTTAGATGAAAATCACATCACATTTTATGACAAATTTATTAAAGGTTCACATACTTCTTCTGTGTGTGTGTATATATATATATATATATATATATATATATATATATATATATATATATATATATATATATATATATAATATTGCTAGTTGATCGCAGATTGCGAGAGGGAACGTAGGCCTTTAGGAGAGAGTTGAGGTAGGAGGGTACTGTTCCTGACAAGGTCTTGTAGGTGAGCATCAAGGCCTTGCATTTGATGCGGGCAGCTACAGGAAGCCAGTGGAGTGACATGGGTTGTCCTGGGCTGGTTGAAGACAAGGCAATCTAAATCACATCAAAATCATTCTTTTTAGATGCATATTTAGATTTTTTTTTTATTATTGTCGTTAAAAAGCTACAGGTTCAGACTTCTGTCATCTGCTATTGTTTTGCCGCTATGAATTATGGGAGTTCAAGCGGGTTCGCTGTGCTTAGGTCTGCATCTGATGCTTCCTCGATATCAAGAACACATCTGGGTAATTTCACTTGTCCCCAGTACTTGCGTTCTTGAGAATTAGAATTGAACTTCAACAGTGAATGATGACATAGGACGAGTTCACAAGGACGCAAGAGCGTATAAAAACGCATATTGATAAACAGCCGAAATATTCTTTAGTTGTAGAAGTGATGGAAGATGATGAAGGCACACTAACACTGGCATCCCTGAACCACCTGATCTTGATGAGACAGAGCTCTGCACTAGTGTTAGTGCAGAGCTCTGTCTCATCAAAATCATGTGGTTCAGGGATACCTGTGTTAGTGTGCCTTTATCATCTTCCATCACTTCTACAAGTGGTGTGTTTTCTCACTCTCTTTTCTGTGATGCAAGTGGGCAACACACAAACACATGCACCTTGGGTGTCCAAGGTGCATGTGTTTGTGTGTTGCCCACTTGCATCACAGAAAAGAGAGTGAGAAATCACACCAGATATCCACCACATCATCGGCCCGAGGTGATACCATTAAACTCCACTTTAATCACTCAACAGCTCCAATAACCACACCAAACCCCTCTGCTGTAGCAACTGCTCTTGACTTCCACTTTATTGCTACTCATTTATTAATTCAGATGGTAGTTGTTTCATTTTGAATATCCAATAGTGATTAGAATATATTATGGAACGAAAATGGTATATGCCAGTTTGATACTGAATTACTGTCTATTATGAAAAACCTGAATAGCCAGATCTGAAAAGGCATCCTGTCTAAGAACATCTCAATTCAACCTTTGAACCCATCGTGAATGCTGATGTTTGCTTCCTCACTCCTCTTAGGCTAATTAACACAACTCCGGATTGCCGTTTTCCCCCTGATGCTTATGGTTAAAAGAGAGGGAACAAGCGAAAGAGGAATAACTTTTGAGATTTTCGCCCTCGCTGAACGCTCCACATTGCATTGCTTTGCTGAAATCTAATTTGAGAGAAAAATGGCAAACCAGCTGTTCTTTTGACAGCGAATCACCCAAACATGGGCTTTTTCAGCTCAACACCCCATCCAGCAGTCCACCCTCATCTGCACATCAATAGAGCCCTTCTCTTGTCTTGAAGGCTGTAATTAAAGTAGTGCACGGCGCTCGGGGTAATTTACCGTCCCTTTCCTGGTTCTCTCTCTCACTGAAATCAGGTAGCAGCAAATGATTGCAGTGGATAGGGCGTTCCACCCGGAACAATGCGGCCCGGCTTTGTGTTTCTCTATAACGCACTGTGTGCCTGCATGTTGGATGTGCTCCCATTAAATATCCAAATTTATTATGCAAACAAAGGGGGTTAATTGTCCATATATTTGCATGTCGAGGGTAAATGAATTATCCTGGTGGATGGAAAAAAATATTGTTTCATAGCAACCGCAGGAGGAAGGCTGCATTGTGATTGGTGTTGGAGGTGAGAGGGTGTGACGTTTGAATCAATGATGAAGGTAGACTTGAGAGAGAGAGAGAGAGGGAGAGAGAGAGAGACTGATACTGTATCTGAGTTTATTCCCTGTACACTATTTTGGATGCAGCCATTTTGTACTCTTGTCCAAAATGGGATTAGTGGACAAAATATGTTCACTTAATAGATCACTATATTACCTATAGTACACCATAAATCAAATTTACAACCAATGATCACTACTTAGAGATAATTAAGTACCATGATACATAAATGTATTTGTCAGGAGGGAGATTGGAGTATCAACTTTGTATTTAAATGTAAATAAAGATGTTAAGAACCACTAAAGCCAGAAGGTACTTGTGGGTGATGCATTTAATACAGAAAATAACCTTTAATGACTCTGTATTTTTTCGTGGCTTTAGGTTGCTAGGTAATTAGTAATTTGCAGGGCACAATGTGTTATAACAGTCTCTACCTTACTGCTGTCCAATACAGTCATCTATATGGAACAGGAATGTGATGGCGGGGATTCTTCTGACATTATTGCCCACTATGGACAAATAGCTGAAAGAAACAGAAATCCAAGAGAGAAATATATTTCAGCAAATGCTGTAAATTATATACAGCACTAAGTCGAGACAAAAGTCCAAGAACAGGAAAACCACTCAGCCACCTTGATATATAATTGGTTCAGCTAGTCAATTAGGATGTTCATGTTGGCACCTACACACTCTCAATAGTAAAAGGAATTAAATATTTACCAAGTGCAATGATCACTACTGCCTAATTTTCAGCTTTAATTTACATTTAGCAAGATTTACATTTAGCAACTTATTCTGTGTTGTTCTGTCCTCAACCTCAAGAGCCTTGCTCAAATTGACTGGCAGGTAAACTCCTCTCCAATAACCGCACTGAGTAAGATTCCAGTATATCTGTAAAGAGAAGGCAGTTGGAGTAGGGTAAAACTGAAAAAGAATCAAGATGACACTGTCAAACTCTAGACACATAACTGACTGAAATACTTACAAATAAATTGAAACAGCAAATGATTCAATTAAATAAATATGAAATATAAGCATGACAATATGAACAGACAAACTTCACAAATACTCCAAAAGAAAAGATATCCAATGCCATCTAAACCAATTTTTAGAAGATGTTTAAAGATAAAACAGAGACTACTAGGAACTGCATGAACTGGACACTTTATATACATCAGTGATAATCCCTAAAGGTCAGTCATTCTTATTAGATGAATATTGTTTGAGCCACCTGTCCCAGAAGGTGTTGGCGAGATTAGGTACTCTGCACCATTGCTGCTTGTACAGGTCAGAATCCTGGAAGCCTTCAAATGAAAGAGGACAAGGGCCTACTTTCTGGGTAAGTAGGGTAGCTGCAGTGTGAATATAAGGATCTAAGGATCAGTTGACACTAGTGGTCTAGTGGTCTATTGTTGACCGTTGCAGTGACTTCAGCCAGGAAGGTAGTAAGTGCCTCGTAAGTGTGCTTGGGAGATCTCATTTACTGGAGTATAGAATCCAGGATTCTTCCGATACCTATCATTCTTTCCTGGACTCCCCCCATGTGGAACAGATGTGCTTGACTGACTGGTCCTCTTATAGCCAGGAATTTTGTAAAAACATTTACAAAGCTAGAAGAGTCCATGGATTGCTCATGGATTGTGCATGGAGTCCTTGATGCCTAAATGGGTAAAAAGGATAGTCCACCTCTTACATTCAGCATGGCCTTTTGTGGCTCTATGAGAAGATACAAACCAGGGTCCAAACACATCTAAGCTCACATGAGTAAATGGGGGATCCATGCTGAGCCTATCAGGAGACAGAACCGTCATCTTCTGCACTTCGCATGGACCTTTTAAACTTATGACATGTCACAGACTTGAAAATGAGATTGCTTTACACCAACTATCCAATATCCAGCAAATCAGATAGCCTGATCTTGTGTCTGCTCATGAAAGTGATACTAGGAGGGCAGACATTGCTATCATTGTTCTCAGATGTCAGTTTGAGTTTTCTTGAAACAATGAATTACATGGATTAAACTTGCTCTAGTGAGAGATGTCCAGCTTGAGAAACATTTAAAGCACTGGGATCCCAGGTGCACAGAGTCCACTCTGGACAATGTTGTTACCTGTGTCTGTATCTCTGAAAATTGTGCTCATCTTCGGCTGAGACAGGAACTTTGGCCCAATGAGCCAAAAGGTATCTTTCAAATGACCTGTGGGTATAGGCTGCATCGCAATGGTCACGAGACAAATCCTGTATGAGTTTCCATAAGATATTAAATTCAATTCAGTTTTATTTGCATAGCGCTTTTTACAGTTGGCATTGTCACAAAGCAGCTTTACAGATATATAATATAAATTTCCAATCTAGATTTTAAATGTATACATTTATTCTTAATGAGCAAGCCAGAGGCGATGACGGTGGTGGCAAGGAAAAACTCCCTCAGATGATATAAGGAAGAAACCTTGAGAGGAACCAAACTCAAAATGTGTTCATATTTTTGTGATCTGGTAAGTACTCTAGCAGCTGCATTTTGCACTAACTGTAACTTATTTATTGAGGATTCAGGACAACCACCTAGCAGTGTATTACAATATTAGAACCCAATAGTTCTACCCAAGCTATGTGACAGCAGTTACTGCCTTTTCCGAAGCATCCGAGAAAACAGAGTTCTATAAACTTTGCGTAAGCAAAGGAATCTGTAGGTGTTGTATGTCGTCTAGAGATTCTCCCATCTTTGCCACCACAACTCCTTTTCAGGAGGTAATGGAACATCCCAATCAGAGGAGTCTAAGGTGATTTCTCGAAGAGCCTGTCCCTTTATTGCCACAGGTGTTCACAGCTGACAACACTACATGGGGAGTGAATGGCATCTTTTCCATGAAAGGTGAAGCAGTCTGAGTTTAAATTCCACAGTAGTCCAAGGCTGCTCTGCACTGGAATGGTTTCGGAACCTATGTCTAAGTCTTTAAGTTCACTGATCATCAGGTGGAAATGCCTTCATGACCCCTTTGCTCTTCAAGGCTAGTTTGTGAAGCCTGAGGTTAAAGCAAGCCAATGATTCTTGCATTGTCCTAAGCAAGTCAATCACCACGTATGCTGTAGGCAAGGACTTTAGCCCATCATCCACATAAGTCTCTCTCAACAAACTGTCTGGCATCTTCTGCAAACTCCTCCTGCCCTGCCTGAGCTGTTCCCGAAAACGTGCATGTTCATGAATTTTCTCTCACTTGTTTCTCTGGGTCATTGTCTTGGAACCAAAGGAACCTTGGAAAGTTTTGTTCCTCAGCCCAATTCATGTCATTTTCTGCAAAAAAAAAGCACAAAAAACTCCAAGTTGCATTGCAAATTTTGAAAAAAGCAGCAGCAAAATTAATCATTTTTGCCCACAACAATCGCAAAACTCAGAAATCCTGTATAGACTGTATTAAGATCTGGTCCAGTTAAGAGGGTTTGGTTCAATGACAGACCTTTATGTCGAGCACTTGAGTCAAAGACAACTCAGATCTGAGACATCTTCTTTGGGTGGTACACTGCAAAACAAGGTAAGTACCAGCATTGGTCCCCAAGTTCCAGTTATGGGGCTCTTTTGGCATGACTGCCAGGGTATTTTATCTATGAACTCAAAGAAATTAATCTTAATTTTGGGCTTCTTCCTGAAGGTTCATTGCAACTAGTTCAGTAGAGCCTGTGATCAGGCACTCTAAATGGCAACGGTGCCACGCAGCTGTTATGTTTGTCCTTATATACGCCCTGGTTCATAATATATGCTGGATATACTTTGACATGAGAACCCTGAAATGCCTAATTCCATGAAGTTTTAGGAATGCCTTTCTGCTCTTGAATAGACTTCTCCCTGAACCCATGGCATTTGGGCAAACGATGAAGCTTGTTGTGCTTTGCTGGATCTGTTTTGCTCTTGAATTTTGACTCAGCATGAAGTGTATTAGAAGAAATTGCTTGTGAACAGCAATAGTTCTCTGAAGATCTTGCATGCCTTCTTGTTCTGCCCAAATGGTTGATCTTGGACTGCCAGGTGACTAACACTCAGGTCATTACGCATGAGTAATGAAATACAAAGTATTACAAAGTAACCAAATGGAGGGCACCCTATGTTCATCTATATGCTTAAAACCAAGTGCAAGACATTTTTCTTGCAGATGAAATGGAAACTTCTACACCACTGGGTTGATGCTCTGGGGTGTGTCCAGGTAGGTAAGACCCAGCAGATCACCATCCTCCTTTGCTACTTGGAGTTCCAGAAGCAGGTTTCCAAGCTCCCTCACCTCTGGTTGTCCTTGTTTGATATCGTTGGAACATTCTCTAACCTTTTAAACAAAGAACTCTCTGGAGAATTTAGCATTTGTTTATTTGTGTCCGAATAACTCCGAGTCCTTGTTGTGGATAACTGACATGCACAGCCCTTATCCTTTTGGCGTGATCTGCTGATTCACTGCCTAACCATTTCACAAGCAACTGAATCTCCTCACTAACTGAGAGATTAAGATCTCTCAGAGCATTTATGAATGAAGCTCTCCATGGTCTATAATTCTCAGAACGATTGTTGAACTGCATAAGATCACGTCTATATATGAATCTCACAATGTCTGCCATGGCTTGACTCTACTCTAGGTGAAGTTGGTATGATCCTGTATGCCCATGAGCACTGCTGTAACACTGTTATGGATCACTGATCATCTGTCTGAGTGGTGCCACCATCGCAAACACTGGAAGGACTCTGCACAATCTGGGACATTATTTGTGGTAACATGAATGAATGGGCATCCCTCTGTCATGCCTGGATGGAGAAGTGTTTATTTGTGTCTTATAACATACTTGGGAATGTCTTGTTGCCTTCAAGATTAAGTGCTCTTGTGGGAGATTTGAAATCCTGCTGAAGAGGGCTATACTTGTTATACTCTTTCCCCTGCTCTTCGGGTTGGTATTAAAAATCATACTATGGTACTGAACTAGCAAGATGAGCACCATCAAGAAAAGGACCCTCAAGCATGGCCAAGGCTATATTAATACGTATATTGTGTCCTTGTGCATATTCCTTTAAATATGTTTTTGGATCATCATATGGTAGTTCTACTTTCCTGAGGACATCTTAATTTTTTCGCTCTGAAGCAGCTTGTAAGGCTTCTGCTTTGGTTAATGGGTCTGCTGCTCTCATCTCGAGATGTAATGTATCCAATGATGCTTCTAAGTGTGCCTTTTCTATTTACATAGAAGTTTCTAGTTGGGCTTGCTGCACCACAGCTGGTTCTGTCTTTCAGCAAATGCAGTTTCAGTTTTAGTTGCTTGAGCTTCAGCATGAGCAGGAGCAGCAGATATGAATTCTGATGAGCGGTGAGTCTGTTTAGGGAAGCATGATGTGCTGGATCTAATCTTCAGCAATCCAGACTAGGAGCCTAACAATGACTGATGATTATGATGGTTTGAGGTATACTTATGGGTTGTACATTAGCTCCAATACTTGGCAATGGAGGTGGAAGTGGACACGGTGGACACGGAGTAGAGGTGAATTGCCCTCTTTCATAGCTAGCAGAAAAGTGCAATTTACCTCACTGACCATAGCAAAAAACGCACATTAAAACAACAAACATAGAAAACTCGATACCTAGCCGAATCAAAGGAACAAGTGCGCTAATGTTAGCTGGCTATATATTGAGCCTCTGAAATGTCTTACCGGTTGAGCAGAAAAAAGACAGTCTTCAATTCCTTCAGATCTCAGGTGTTGCCACCTCTAAAAATACACGTTGATCTTTATTCTAATTACAGCATGGGCTTGTCACATGTCCTCACTCTGTAGTCTTACAATCATTTTCCACAGACATATGTTCAGTGACTATTTAACTTTTGCTTTCTTAGTTTCTTTCAGAATTTTTTTTTCTTATTTGATTTTGTGTTGTTTTTCTAGACTCTAGGCTTCCATGCATCCATTTTCTGTACTGCTTATCCTAAACAGGGTAGCGGGGAGACTGGAGTCTGTCCTAGGGCATGAGGCAGGGGACACCCTGGACAAGGTGCCAACCCATTGCAGGGCACAACTGTTCACACACCCATTTACACACTACAGCTAATTAGGAAAAACCAAGCATGAACCATAGGCTTATATTTATTCAATGTTTATCTCTGTTTATCCATGTTATATACCCATGTTCCAGAGATATGTTCCAATCATCCAGGTGGACAAAAATTGTTAAGATTCTTCAAAGTTCCAGAAGAACAATCCTCTTGAATGATCATCTGTACAAAACATAAAAGACAAAAAATTGTGTTTTACTCTTATGTCTAATTCATAGGTTAAACTACTGTTCCCTTTCAAATGAAATGAGATGTTGCGTTTAGCATAACACTATGGGAGCGCCTCTCGTGCATGACCGGAATGAATCATGCCTATTTATAGGCCAACCATGATCAGGTGACGTGGCAATTAAGCGTGTCGCGTGATATAAATATGGCACCTGTGAACCGCGCCAATAGCCTTTCTTATCTTCAGCAAAAGACTGCATGTCAGTTGTTTGTGTAAAGAAACAAAAAGACGCTTAATTTCCTTGCAATCTTTTCTCAAAATCTCAGAAATTTTCTATCCCTTTAAAAAAAGAGAAGAAAAAAAGGAATGATCAAGAGAGAAAAATATGAGTGAGAGAATTCAGGAAGTGTGTTACGGCTGGCTCCCGTTTCATCACGTGCACACTTTCTAGGTGAAGTGTCTAGGGATGTAGCACTGAGAGGCTGCACATGGTAATGCCTACATTATGCAGCTTGGCTCGCGACTCACGCTCTTCTTGGAGGCCAAAGCGAGTTGGGTTTCAGAGCCTTCCAGATTTGGCTGGACGCTGCCGATGCAGCTAGCCTTCTTGGGTTCGGGGGATCTTTTATGGATCCGAAAGAGGAGCCAGAGACGAGTGCTGCTCTATCTCTTGCTCCCTCTTCCGCTGGATTTTGGAGCTCGTGTTGCGACTCCTCCTTCTGCTATGGAAAGCCAAAGGGGAGAGAAACACACACACACACACACACAAAATAATAGTAATAATTCCTCTCTGACTCCTAGGAGCCAGAAGGATGTGCTAAAAACTGAGAGCAGCATATAAAGAGCTGCTTGAAGTGATTACTAAGGCTGGAAGAACATTTTTTTCCCCAGTGAAAGTAAATCTCTCACAATGCAGAAATGAGAAAATATCAGGCTTCTGGGGGAAAACCATGCATAAGCCGTAATTATAACCCCATGATTTTGGATTATTTGCCCATTGTGGGGAATGAACGGCATGGCTATTTAATTATGCTGAAATTGGAGGAGGCGCTTGCGAGCTACCTCTCTCCATCGACGGCAGGTAATTAGAGGGGCTGACTTTGCCATCTAAGCCACTGTGTAAGACCACCATGGCTTTGGTGGGCAAGGCCTATGCAGTAGTAGTCTTGCTTGTGGGTCACTGCAGACATTGACAGTGTTGCAGGCCTACCAAGTAGACCTGCTAAGTGAGCTCGACATACAGTATGGCGACATTCATCCACGTCCTTCCCTGTTGTCTTGAGCTCACCCAGCCTTCCACATGTGGAGCCCGTGCCAGCACTAGTTCGAGGGAGACCCAGAAGGTGATTATGGCTGCCCGCCAAATCCTGCAGACAGCCAGGGGAACCGGGCGGCCACAGTCGTAGCCTGCTACTAGGCCTGATCTGAGAATGGTCACAAAGGCCAAGCAGTCAAAGAAGAGCGGTCCTGAGGGGCTGTGGAGGGACATATAAGGGGACATAAGGTTGTTAGGGCAATTAGCCACCACTGCTACTGTAGGGCCTCCCCTATCCAAGGGGGTCCCCAAGTTTTCAGTGTTCTCTTGTCTTGTCATGAAAATGGTTTCCCTCCATTAGAATGTGGAATAGTTAACTTAATTAAAAGACCATCTAGCAAACTACTGCCAAATGTATCTCCATGGGCTCTGTCTACTGTAGAAAAGGGTTACCGGGTTCAGTTTATAGCTCAACTCCCCCGATTCAGAGGTGTGCTCACAACAGTAGTCAGCACAGACCAGAGCCCGATGTTAGCGCAGAAAGTAAGATCCCTCTTGGACAAAGGGGCCATAGAACATGTACACCCGTTCCCTGAACTAAGGAGGTTTTTACAGCCGTTATTTCCTGGTCCACAAAAAAAAGGAGTATGCAGCCAATTTTAGATCTGCATCATCTGAACTGTACTCTTCGGACATACAGGTTCAAGCGCTGGCGCCCAAACTTATTGTTCCACAAATTTAGTTTGAGGACTGGTTTGTGACGATAGATCTAAAATGGTGCATATTTCCACATAGAAATATTGCTAGCTTTATCACCTCGCACCTTCACAAAGTGCATGGATGTCACTCTGGCTCCATTGTGACTCCAGGGCATCCGTGTACTAAACTACCTGGATGACTGGTTAATTCTAGCATGATCCAGGGTTCAACATCAAGATGATGTTCTCGCCCACATGAAGTGCTCGGGGCTCAGGTTGAACCTCAGAAAAGTATGCTTTCCCCAGTGCAGTGGACAAGGGGTTTTAGGGGTTATAAGGATTCTACTACGATGAGGGTGTTTCTATCCCCAACATGCGTAGGGTCAATCCTATCAACACTGAGCAAGATAAAGTTGGATCTTGGGAGACTATTGGCGCTTATGGGCCTATTGCACAGGAGTGGTGCAATGGCAAATTCAGTGGTGGCTGAGAAGTTGGGGGTTTATGCCCACGACTCCTGTTCAGTCAGGTGCAACTAATTCTTCTCTGGGCAGAAGGAAAGTTTGTCAGTGAGTGCAATGTACATTCTGGGAATATGGTAGCAGACATCCTGTTGAGTCAGGGGCTGAGGCCCAGGAATTGGTGTCTCCATCCACAAGTGGTGGAGTCCATATGGTGAGGCTTGGCCAAGCGGGACTGCATGTGTTTGCCTCTGAGGAGACAACACACGGCCCGCTGTGGTTCACCCTCACTCCTCTCACACAATTAGGGCT
The DNA here is from genome assembly GCA_012411365.1 of Ameiurus melas. Lineage (NCBI taxonomy): Eukaryota > Metazoa > Chordata > Actinopteri > Siluriformes > Ictaluridae > Ameiurus > Ameiurus melas. The sequence goes on from CM022761.1 coordinate 7,732,729, forward strand.
GGACGCCATGGTGCACATGTGGCTGAGGTCACATCTGTATGCTGTTCCCCTCATCGCTGTGCTCCCACAAGCTCTAGCGAGAGTTCACCAAGACAGTCTATGTCTGCTGCTAATTGTACCTTATTGGCCAGCTCGAATATGGTTCTGAGAGATAATATCCCTGCTAGATGGTACTCCTTGGTAGATCCACTATAGGCCCAGTGAACTGCACAATAGCTATAGTCCTGGAGTTCTTACAAGAACGTTTCTAAGTGGGATGGGTTCCTTCTACAATCAGGCTTTACGTGGCTGCCATTTCAGCCAGCCATGCCCCTGTTGATGGAGCCTCTGTAGGGCAACATCCTCTAACTTCGAGGTTCATGCGTGGTGTCAGGCGGTTGAGGCCCATCTGCAGGCTGTACATACGTTCTTGGGACCTTTCTGTGGTCCTGGAAGGTCTGTCAGAGACCCCAATTGAGTCCTTAGTCTGAGAAGCTTCTGATTCTAAAGGTAGCTCTTCTGTTGTCCCAGACATCTCTCAAGCGAGTAGGAGATCTACAAGCTCTCTCTGTTGCCCCTTCCTGCCTTGACTTTGTCCGAAGGGGTATCCTTTCAGGATGTGTGTGCTGCTGCAGGGTAGTCTACACCACACACAATCATTCATTATTACAGCCTGGATATTCATTCCACCCCGGCCTCGAGTGTCTTGCAGTGACCCCCGGGCTTGGGTCTTTTTGAACAAGCTGTACCCTCGGTATGACGGAGTAGGTATTCTCGTTCCCATAGTGTTATGCTAAATGCAACGTCTCGTTCCGTTCTCAGGGAACAGGGTTATATGCGAAACCCATACGATCCTTCGTTACATTACCCCACCCAGTTTCATTATGGAAAAATGAAACTTTATGCATTGTTTAATTCATTCATCCTCACAACTCAATAGATATGGTGCATTAATTGAACTTAATTAGACAATTTTCATTAAAAAAATCTCTGACAAACGGCAAAGAACATCCTACAGCTAAAGAACAGGTTATCTGGGCTGTATGAATGTACGATATTTATAAGAGTATTTAATGTTGTAGTTTAACAAATTGGAAAGGTAAAAAATAACATGGAATGAAATTAAATATTTCAGATATGTAGGACTATCTGCATGTCAGGACCAATCCATTAGGTTCTGTATTTATCTAGGCACTCAAAAGTGTCATTACAAATGCATTGTTTTGTGGGTAATTGCACAGATTGCAGTGACATCATTGAAAACAATGATAGATTTAACAAGCTAATATGTCTGTAAATGTCTGACCAATCTAAAGTAAATGTGTGCGTATATTGTAGCGGGAGTAACCCGGAGGAGGCATAGCACAAACATGCGGGAAGCTGGTTGTGATAAAAGAGGTGGAAAAAGGTTTATTTTCTTTCCTTCGGGAGCGGTGTGTGTGGGTGTGTGTGTTGGCAGCTGAGTGAGGGAAACCCTGCGGGGGCGGGGCTGGTGAAGCAGCGTTCTCAGGGGCGTGTTGGGATTCCCGGAAGAAGTTGGGAAGGGGTGGTTTCCTGTGCTGGTTCTCAGCGTCACCACTGTTTTTGTCTGCCGCCGCCCTCATCCGGGTCGGAGCCTTCTGGGAGAGGAGAGAGAGAGAGAGAGAGAGATTAACAGAGCCGGGTGTGGAGTGGGTGGCTCCACCCCGCCGTGACGGCCCTTCCGGTCAGTGTTGGGTCCGGCGTGGGGCTGCCCGCTTCGTGCCGGTGCGGCAGTCGGGGAAGGAGCGATTCTCTTACCCTGCGCGTTGGGTGTCGGTCCGCCGCGACAGTACCCCCCCTCAGCTCCGAGCCTACTGCCGCTGGGTTGTGGGCCCAGAGCGTGTCTCGCCGTGAGAACCCTCCTTGGCCTTGGCCATCCACTGTAGAGGCGCGTGGTCTGTGACCAGGACGAAGTGCTGGCCCGCTAGGTAATATCGTAACTCTTCGATGGCCCACTTTATCGCCAAGGCCTCCCGCTCTACCGCTGCGTACCTCTTTCCAGCGGAGCTCATTTTCCGGCTGATATAGAGGACCGGGTGCGCTTCTCTGTCGAAGGTTTGGGAGAGGACTGCGCCCAACCCGGTTTCAGACGCGTCAGTGTGTACCGTGAATGGGAGCGTGAAGTCCGGGTTCTGCAACACAGGGGCGCTGGTGAGGGCCCGTTTCAGGGCTTGGAAGGCCCTCTCCGCCTCGGTTGACCACTTCACCCGGTCCGGCTGGCCCTTTTTGGTGAGATCTGAGAGAGGTGAAGCTATCGCAGAGAAGTTAGGCACAAATCTTCGATAGTACCCCGCCAACTCCAAGAAGGCACGTACCTGTTTTTTCGATGTGGGTCGAGGGTAGCCCTTTACGGCTTCGATCTTCTTCTCCTGAGGTTTCAGCAACCCCCGCCCACTGCGGTACCCCAGGTACTGTGCCTCGGTTAACCCCAGGTGAAATTTCTTGGGGTTGGCTGTCAGTCCAGCTTTCCGGAGCCCCCTCAGGACCTCGCCCATATGGAACAGGTGGTCTGACCAGGTGGAGGAATGGATGACGACATCGTCCAAGTAGGCTGCTACGAAGCTGCGGTGGGGTCGTAGGACGATGTCCATCAGCCATTGGAAGATGGCCGGTGCCCCGTGTAGACCAAAGGGGAGGACCCGGTACTGCCAGTGGCCTGTGGAGGTGCTAAAGGCCGTCTTGGGCCTGGCGTCGGGCGCTAGGACAACTTGCCAATACTCCTTTGTGAGGTCTAGGGTAGATATGAAGCGGGCCCTCCCCAGTCGCTCCACAAGGTCTGATACCTTGTTCAGCCTCCAGAAGTCGTTACAGAGTTGCATGCTTCCATCGGGTTTCGGTACAACAACGATGGGACTGGACCAGGGGCTGGTTGACTCCTTGATAATCCCCTCCCTTAGCACTTGCTCCACCTCCTCCTCGATGGCCTTTCGCCAGGCCTCAGGCAGGGAGGAGGAGAACACCTCCGAGAGTTGGTCCACCATCTCATTGAGTTCCTGTCTATGCGCAGGGGTGAGATCCTCTCCCAAGTCGACCAAAGCATGCTTGTCAGGGTCTGTGTCCCGGGCCGCGTACGCCGAAACTACCGGAGCTGGTTCCACCCACTTCTTCAACAGGTTTATATGATATAGCTTCTCGTTCGTACGCTTACCAGGCTGTTGCAGGAAGTAGTTGATGGCCCCGTGTCGCTCAAGGACTGTATAAGGGCCCTGCCACCAGGCCTGGAACTTGCAGGCACTACTAGGCACTAGGAGAAGGTCCTGGTCCCCCGGGTGGAACTCCCGGGGCTGCACCAGGCGGTTATACACCCGCTGCTGTTCCTCCTGTGCGGTGCACATATGCTCCTGTACTATTGGCACCACTCGGCCAATCCTCTCTTGCATCTCCTGCAATGACCGAGCAGAACGGAGACGGCTGTTCCTCCCAGGCTTCGCGGGCAACATCCAGCAGTCCCCGCGACCGCCGCCCAAACAGGAGCTCAAACTGAGTGAAACCCTTGGACACCTGGGGGCACTCCCGGACGGCCTCCCCTCCTCATCTACCACCCGCCACAGCATCCGTTTGAGCGTCTGATTGAAGCGCTCAATGAGTCCGTCGGTCTGCGGCTGGTAGACAGACGTCTTCATGTGCTTCATCTGCAACAGCCGACACAGATCTGTCATTAATTTTGATACAAATGGCGTACCTTGGTCGGTCAGGATGTCCTTGGGTATGCCCACCCGGCTGAAGAGGAGTACCAGCTCCCTGGCGATGTTGGGGGAAGTGGCCTTGCGTAGCGGCACTGCCTCAGGATACCGGGTGGCGTAGTCCAAACAACGAGGATATATTCATGTCCCCGTGCAGACTTGGGAAGGGGGCCCACCAGGTCCATACCAACCCGTTCAAAAGGGACGCCTATGATGGGTAGTGGGATGATGGGCGCCGGCGGGGGCTTCCGGGGAGCAGTGTGCTGGCACTGAGGGCATTGTTGGCGGAACCCCCGGTTTTCCGCATCCATCCGTGTTTCAGGCGGTCGTCCTCCTTCTGCTCTCGACCAAACTTCCCTTCTCGGTTCACCAGTTGAAACACAGAGGATACCGGATTAGTCAGTAGAGAGGACTCACCTTCAGTTGCGGCATCTCCGGCGTCTTGGGCCAGGCAGGCTGCCCGGCTCCGGGTCCTCTGGGTCCGTCGCGGCAGCTTCTTTGCCTCAGTAGCGGGGCCCATCAGGAAGCCCGGCCAGTCTCTTCCTAGAAGTAACAGCACCGGAAGGTTTCGGATCACGCCCACATGGAGGGGCCAGGTCCTGGCTGCACTCCTAATCCGCACCTCGGCTGCCGGGATCTCCCGGGTCTCCCCATGGATGCAGGTGACAGCGTGTACTACCTCCGGTCGAAGCGCATTGGGGAGAACGGTTGGTCGGGCGAGCGTCACCGTACTCCCGGTGTCCAAGAGGGCGGTGACTGGCCTTCCTTCCACCCACACCGTCTGGGTGGGGCCCTCTGGCGGCTGCTGTAAGTGGAGAGCGCACCCAGCTAGCAATGGTTTCTGGATCGGCCGGCCGGACTCCGGTGCGGCAGTCAAGGAAGGAGCGATTCTCTGACCCTGCGTGTCGGGTGTCTGTCCGCTGCGACAATATACAGCATTGCTTAACACTAACACTGTGTAAAGCCACATTGATTTGACATCACTTGTGAAACTCAGCAAGTCAGAGTTAAGAAGACCACCCCAAGTTCCTGAGTAGGAATTCTGAGTTGGGGGTCATTTTCTTTGGTTATTTCCTGGTCAAGGTTGGGAATTACGAGTTATGATCTCTAGTCGAATGCAGTGTATATCCAGGATGCCCTGGGTTAACTGGCAGGCATGTGAATCTTTAAGCTGCGTTGAGCCTTCCCCGTCCTTCTGCTGGAGCCGAGGACTTGCACCATATGTAGAAGAGCAAGAGTGAAAATATTTATACGTTTTACCATGAAATGGAAGAGGGTTTGAGTGAAAGAGAGAGGGAGAGAAATAAATAAAAAATGAGAGAACGAGTATTTGTGTGTTTGTGTGAGAAGGTGTCATTGCGCCTGTGTGTGTATATGTGTTTGTGTGTGTGTGTGCGCACCCAGAATCATACCACTCGGGCTGACCCCTAATGAGTAAGTGGGCTGAGCCGTCCTACGCTCTCAGAAAAAAATGTATTAAATTCTACCATTACTTGTTGCTGGTGTGGGAAAATTTTACACTTTTTGTACCTTTAATATGTACTGTATCATTCACCTGTAAATGTGGATACAAACCTCTTAAAAGAGGCTTAGGTTACAATTAAGGTATCCATAATTGGATTGCAATAACATTACAATAATTGCAATTACATTGCAATAAAAACGGTTTACATACAATAAGTTAACTGTATCTTTAAACAGTCAGGAAGATTCCAATAATTTGTGTAATGGCTTTTAAAAGCTTCTGATTGGCAATTGTCAAAACCATAAACCAATGATAGCATGGGAAAAACCAAGCAACTTCATCAAGACCTCAGAAAAAAATAGAGGACCTCCACAAGTCTGATTCCTCTTTAGGAGCAATTTCCAAACAACTGAAGGTATCATGAGCATCTGTACAAACAACTGGAAGTAAATGTACAATATCTCACAAAAGTGAGTACACCCCATATGGAACAATGAATGCCAACGTGTACTTTGACATACTGAAGCAGAGCATGATCAGTATGCAGGATTCCAGCATGATAATGCCCCCAAACACACCTCCAAGACAATCAATGCCTTGCTAAAGAAGCTGAGGGTAAAGGTGATGGACTGGCCAAGCATGTCTCCAGACCTAAACCCTATTGAGCTTCTGTGGGGCATCCTCAAATGGAAATCTCGGAATTTGGAGGTGCACAAGGTTTCTAACATCCACCAGCTCTGTGATGTTGTAATGGAGTAGTGGAAGAGGACTCCAGTGGCAACCTCTGAAGATCTTGTGAACATTAAAAGATATAATGAAATATTTACAAAAATGTGAGGGGTGTACTCACTTTTGTGAGATACTGTATATAAAAACTTGGGACCACTCAGAGGCATCATTCAGGAAAGAGGCTCAAACTAAATCCCAGATTGAAGTTTGCAGGTAATCACCAGCCTTTCAGAGGAATATTCTCTGGTCAGATGACAAAAACTGAACTGTCTGGCTGCAATGATAAACACTATGTATGGAGGACAAAGTGTGAGGCTTCCAATCCAAAGAACACCATCACAACTTTGAAGCATAGGGGTTCTTGCATGTGGGCCTTACAGCAGGACAATGATCCTAAGCATGCCTCCAAGTTGTAGTAAAATGACTTAAAGACAACAAAGTGAAATTATTGGGGTGGTCATTACAAAGTCCTGACCTGAATCACATAAAATATTTGTTGACTCAACTGGAAAAATCTGTCTGTGCAAGGAGGACCACAAACCTGAAGAATTTTGAGAAACTTGTGGAATACGTAGCAAGTTCAAGCAATTAAAAAGGCAATACCACCAAGTGTATATAAACATCTGACCCACTGAAAATCTGAAATTGAAAATAAAAGCTTAAATAGATCTGTCTCTTAGTAATTATTTTAGAATTACCCTTATGGAAATAAAGTAGATGCCCTAATTAGCACAGGAAATGTATGGTGAAATTGTGAAAAATTGAGTTTGAATGTCTTTAACCTACGTATATGACTACTTTTCATATGAAACATACATACTAGAGATATATTTTAGACATTCAACCCTAGCAACAAGTAAAGGCACAGTTTAGTACCCTTTTTTTCTGAGTGTATGCAGATGGCACTGTTACATTGAGCACAGCTCTAACCCTATTGACCTCAGGGTTCACAAAGCTGCTGTGACCTCCAAGCTGCCCATCATAGATTCACTTCTCTTTCTTTTAATATGCTTGAGCCTGCTATGAAAAGACAAAATAATATAACCTTAACACCCTCATTAATTTGCCTCAAATGTGGAAAGCCACAAATCATCCTCTTGTTTTCTGAGTGCATAACAAATTAAGACACATCAACAACACTAAAGCATATAAAGCCTTGAACGGCTTCCTGAGAAGCAGGAATGTGTATTTGTTTGTTGTCTTTTGGGAATATCAGTGTGACAGGTTACAGTACAAGGTCCAGAAACATGTTGCCTAGAAACTAATGGAGAGAATAACCCAACACGCATGTGTTTGTCCTGGTGGTGGTAACCATTGGCAACAGCAAAAGATCTCCTCTCATTTGAAGTAATTTACTAAAAGAGGTTTTTTTCCCCACAATATGAGAAGATTTCCCAATCGGAACTCATCTGGGCATTTGGTGCATTCAGGCAAGAATATTTTGCAAGCAAGCCAAGGTCAAATGATTCAGAGCTCATGTTTTTTATAACATGTTTTTGTGTTTTTGTGAATGACTGGTCACAGAAAAACAAGTAATTTCTGAAATGGTAGCTTAAACTCTTCATACTTTCATGTAAACTAAAATAAAATATAAGATTTAAAATCTATATTTTATTTGTTATAAAAATGCTAGTGTTTATATTATATTTTTTTTATTAAGCTGAATAATGTCTCCTTTTAAATTTGTCATGTGTATATACAAGGTATTCAGTTAGTGTATGTTACTTTTTATTGTCTTCTAAAATAATGGCTTTATTCTGTATATATTACCAGAGCAACACTGTTATTTCAGCCTCACTACTGTGGTCAAAATGGTCCACCCAGATATCCAAGCAGTGATGGTCATATGGTGGTTGTTGATGAAGAGAGAAGGGATGATAGATTGTCTTTTGTACCTGATAAAATGGCCAATCAAAATATAGGTATAGGTATACATAATAAACTGGCAAATAAAGCCTGGTTTTGCTGTAGCAGATTAATATTTCACGTTGTAAAATAATTATTTGTTCATGAGATGAGTTTGGTTGTCTTAGAACGCATAATGTGGCATGTTCACTGGTGGCAAATTTAGTGTTATAGATTGAGTGTGATCAATGCTACAAGCCCATCTCAAAGCCACCAACGGGGGACTAAAAAACTCATGGGGCAGGTGCAAATGTGGCACTGGGAATGGCTCAATGTAAAAGAAACAACAAAACATCCCTATTACATCCCACATCTATGTGGCAGGTTTTTATAGGTTTATGTGCCAGGTTTCAGCAAAATATATAACACAACGTGTAAAAAGCCACACAAAAGACCTGTAACTAGCCACTGTAGTGCACACACTACATTTATGATGTACATTTCATAATCTGCCTTTCTGTCTCACAATATTTGCAATATACAGTATCTTACAATAGCTCTGTACACATACTCTATATACCTAGACAAAACAAACACATCTAGATAAGGCCTTACAATATGCTACTAAAAAGGAGTTACAAAAAATTAAATTTTTATACAAAGAAAGAATGTTAATGTCTTCCACAGATATTGCAACCAAACCCCAGTTTTTAAATACTCAGAATAACTTGGAAGTTTCATATCTTCCTATCCCACAACCCACATTGTCCTCCACTGGAGAAATCTCCACAAGCTAAATCACTAATATCTTTACTATATAATGTGTTAGTGACTGAATCTTCTTAATCCAAAGTCAATTGTAATTAGAGAAGATCTGCACGTTGACATTCCATTAGATGTTTGGAAGAATGTACAGTATCTCACAAAAGTGAGTACACCCCTCACATTTTTGTAAATGTGATATCTTTTCATGTGACAACACTGAAGAAATGACACTTTGCTACAATGTAAAATAGTGAGTGTACAGCTTGTGTAACAGTGTAAATTTGCTGTCCCCTTAAAATAATTCAACACACAGCCATTAATGTCTAAACCGCTGCCAACAAAAGTGAGACACCCTTAAGTGAAAATGTCCAAATTGGGCCCAATTAGCCATTTTCCCTCCCCTGTGTCATGTGACTTGTTAGTGTTACAAGGTCTCAGGTGCGAATGGGGAGCAGGTGTGTTAAATTTGGTGTCATCGCTCTCACACTCCCTCATACTGGTCACTGGAAGTTCAACATGACTTATGGCAAAGAACTCACTGAGGATCTTTTAAAAAAGGATTGTTGCTCTACATAAAGATGGCCGTAGGCTATAAGAAGATTGCCAAGACCCTGACACTGAGCAGCAGCAAGGTGGCCAAGACCATACAGCGGTTTAACAGGACAGGTTCCACTCAGAACAGGCTTCACCATGGTCAACCAAAGAAGTTGAGTGCATGTACTCAGCGTCATATCCAGAGGTTGTCTTTGGGAAATAGACATATGAGTACCGCCAGCATTGCCTCAGATTTTGAAGTGGTGGGGGGTCAGCCTGTCAGTGCTCAGACCATACGACGCACACTGCATCAAATTGGACTGCATGGCTGTCATCCCAGAAGGAAGCCTCTTCCAAAGATGATGCACAAGAAAGCCCACAAACTGTTTGCTGAAGACAAGCAGACTAAGAACATGGATTACTGGAACCATGTCCTGTGGTCTGATGAGACCAAGATAAACTTATTTGGTTCAGATGGTGTCAAGCGTGTGTGGCGGCAACCTGGTGAGGAGTACAAAGATAAGTGTGTCTTGCCTACAGTCAAGCATGGTGGTGGTAGTGTCATAGTCTGCGGCTGCATGAGTGCTGCCGGCACTGGGGAACTACAGTTCATTGAGGGAACCATGAATGCCAATATGTACTGTGACATACTGAAGCAGAGCATGATCAGTATGCAGTATTCCAGCAGGATAACGACCTCAAACACACCTCCAAGATGACCTCTGCCTTGCCAAAGAAGCTGAGGGTGAAGGTGATGGACTGGCCAAGCATGTCTCCAGACCTAAACCCTGTTGAGCATCTTTGGGGTATCCTCAAATGGAAGGTGGAGGCGCACAAGGTCTCTAACATCCACCAGCTCCATGATGTTGTCATGGAGGAGTGGAAGAGGACTGGAAAATAATGGTGGCCACACAAAATGTTGACACTTTTGGCCCAGTTTGGACATTTTCACTTAGGGGTGTACTCACTTCGGTTGCTAGCAGTTTAGACATTAATGGCTGTGTGTTGAGTTATTTTGAGGGCACCGCAAATTTACACTGTTACACAAGCTGTACACTCACTACTTTACATTGTAGCAAAGTGTCATTTCTTCAGTGTTGTCACATTAAAAGATATAATCAAATATTTACAAAAATGTGAGGGGTGTACTGAGGGGTGTACCTGCTATACATTGGTAATTAGTATTTCAACAGAAATTAAAATGTATGGCGTTGTGAACAAGGATTTTATTAAGTTGAATATTTGCTGAAAGACTAATACACTGTGCATTGTGGGCTCTGCCCAACCCATATGGACAAGCCACCAATGTTGCAAAGTCTAAAACTGTCTTAGTTTAATGGGCTAATTACAACAAATGCTTGTCTCATCTAATCTAAGCCAAATTAAATTTTGCTTACCTCCTCTAAGTTATGCAAAATATACCCTTCACCACAAAATCCATACCATGTGACTTGTCATTCACTTGCAGTCTAGACTACGTAGTGTGATATTTTCAGCAGTTAGTACTTTCAGCTGTTTTCAGTTGTTCAGGTCTTAATTACTTTGATTAAATATCAAACTTTGACACCCACTAGCTTTCATTCACATCAGTAATCACATTTATGGTGATGTTTATTTATAAGACAAAGCAGTTGTTCTAGGGCTAATTCTACAGAACATCTGCTTGGCCTTCAACAATTCACAGTATAGATGACTCAGCCTTTGAAATGAATGCTCATAAAATGCTTCATACCTAAATATCAACAAAATTGATTTAAGTAAACTTTTTTTTGGTACTTTTTATGATGTTTCATCTATGAATGAATGGAGGAACTTTATATGTGTATGAACTTATAAATGAGAACTTTTTTTTTTATTTTGGCTAGGGTTAGGGATTAATGTACCTTCTATTATGGCCCCTGTCAAGATGACTGGTCTCCGTTTGTGTGTGTATGTGTGTGTGTGTGTGTGGTGGGAGGGGGGGGTATCATTCGTCCTCCCATTTCTGCTTTATCAATTCAAACATGTATTTACGACACACTATGCAGAGAAAAAAATGCTGAGGACATATGGACATCTCTCGTTACCCTCCTCCAGCCAACACCATTATTGATATGAGGGGGTCATCAAACAGTGTTTCCATAATTTCTCTACTCAAAGTCGTGTGTCCCACTACAGGACTAGTGTAAAATTCATAGGACAAGAAGATCCAAATTTATCCTATAGCTATAAATATGACTGTGTTATTTGTAGGATTTTAGAAGTACAGCATCAAGCTATGTTCTCTATATGTTCTCTTGCCTGTAAAATATAATGGCCAAGGCCTATGGAAATGGTTAAACAGGAAATCAAGTGCTGAAATCTGCTTATTATTACTGACTATGGAAGTCTTGAATGTTTTTGATAAACTGTAATATGTATAAAGTGACAGCTGGGTTATAAACTAGGTTGCCAACTCTACTGCATTATTTAACCAAAAACCATTACATTTTAATAGACCAAGGCATTTATTTAAGAAACTCAGTGTAAGGTCTTCAGAAAACACTATATTGGTTTGGTTTTGATTCTGTATACGTAGTTTATATTTCACACACTGAAATAGTAAATCCAAAATCTGTCCCCGTCTTATTCGTCTCACAACACAAAATGAGTTACAGTGGTAAGAATGGTTGATTTGACACCGCATGAATATAACTTTCCCAATTGCAGATATTTAAACGTTCTCAGATAGCAGTAACTTTGCAACTCAAATAGGAGAATAAAATAAATACAAATAATGAAAAAATAAATATTCTGTTTTTGTGAAATCCAGATGAATGTGTAAGGATGTTAGTGGCAGATGCTGTAACACACTGAAGTTATTCTCAGGTAATACACCTCAGCAAATACAGTAATAATTAAAAAATTAAGGAATTATGTGGTGTAACAAAAACACATAGTGGATTTCTTGAACAATACGGGTATTTTACACTAAAAGTATCCCGAAAGAAATCTATGACCACTCGCAGTACAGAATAGTCAATAAAAACCCTATAAAGATTTCACTTCAGATTCTGTTCTATTCTTGTTCCCAAGAACATGCCAGGATGTGGATTGACTCAGTGACTGAATATATGGGTGGAAGTCATAACAAGGATTCATAAATGAAGCCAAAATGTCTCTGAGGCCCTCTAGTAGCTGGCTGCTGTATTCTCATGTTATTGAATGCCAAAAGACCCAAACTTATATTTTAAGTTATATTTCTACAAATTATTTTTTGTTAATACTGCTCTATTGTTTTTAAAATTTCAGCTGACCTTTATCGTGCCCAATATTTTCCCCCTATGATAAATGTGTTTTATATTTGTGAGATAAATACAAGTTCTTTGCTGATAAATAAAAGGGCTTGATGAGTTTTGGGTTGGGCTAGAAATTACAGTGAAGAATGCTTTCCATTATGGACCTGAAGCTCCATGTTACCTTTCATTAGCTGTACTTACATTACTTTGATTAAAATGATGAATAATGTCAGTGACCTCACATCTAAAATAATGACGGTTAGCCCCCTAATAGCGGGGACGTTTCTTGTTATAAGTAGTAGCTTAGGGTAGGCACTAGTAGGCTCAATGATTTTTATAATAGATTTGCAGAACTTTATTCTTATTTGGCAAAAACATTTATGATAATGAGTCTTTATTGATCACATATACATATATATTGATCACATATACGTACAATGAAATTTTCTTTGCATACCCCTGCATGTCAAGAAGCTGGGGTCAGAGCGCAGGGTCAGCCGTGATACAGCGCCCTTGCTCAAGGACCCAAAAGCAGCATCTTGGCAGTGCTGGGGCTTGAACCCCCAACCTTCCAGTCAGTAACCCAGCGCCTTAACAACCAAGCCACCACTGCCCGAATGTATCAATAAATTAGGTAACTAATGTAACTAGTGTCTGAAAATCACAAAGAAGTGGTGATCATGAAGTGTTCGTATCTGTCTTTGGTGGGAAAATGCAAACAAACAAAAAAAAATCATAAGAAATTTACCTAAAGCACCAGTAAATTAATGCTAATTAACTGGATTTAGTTTGTCCACATTCTTGCTTCTGCTTGTTGATGTAATTGAAATAGAAAAGGTAGGTCACTAATTAGCTACTGAGTGTCTAGAGTTATGAAGAGTTATGCTCTGGGTGTGAATTTGATGGGGGGTGGGTGGAGGGAATAACTCTCCCTATTCAGGTTGGGGTTAATTTAAATGGCTAAATTAAAGAAATGATTTCCTATGCCTGACAGTAGATGGTGCAATTTTGTACTTTTAGTCCAACCTTTGTGAGAGAAAAGAAATGCAGCTATTTGACAACTCTGTTAGACCAACTGCACATAGTGGGGTCCAAAAGTCTGAGACCACTAGTGAAAACTCTTCTAATTTGCATAGTCCCCCTAATTTAATACAACAATTTTCATTACAGATTATATTATTGACAACAGTCTGAGTGAAAAGTAGAATCTTTGATATATTTACATGCATTCCAGAGTTTATTAGTATTTGGTATGTCTCCTTTTTGCAATAATGACAGTGTGTATAAGGTCCATTTGAAATCAAATCCATCAACGTGTCGTCTGAACACATGCTTCAATAGAAGTGATTAGGCATGAGGAAAATCTGACCATTATCATGGTAACAGTTATGGTCAATATCACGAATCTGCTTACATTTAAATAGGGACGTAGAACTCTTGAATATTAATTATGCAAGATATTGAACACTTACTTTCTTTGTTTTGAATATTTCAAAATTCCAAAACCTTCTGTTTATTTTCAATTAAAAAAATATCAATTTTATTTATTTATTTTATTGTTTATTTAACCAAGACAATGAACATGACTGCTCCAGAATTGGCTACCAAGCTAAATTTCATCTGTAGTCCCTGAGCAGTAAGTATATAAATGAAAAAATAAATAAATAATACATAAATAGATTTAAAATTATCAGCATGTACTTAAATTACACATAGCATTGTTAAAGCATTAATCAATAAATAACAAACCTGAATTATAAAGCATGAATCATGAGCCAAACACATGCCTAAATTAAGAATACATTGCAAATAATACAAATGCAAGAGAGTTGTTCTGTGATAAATACCATTACATATCTACAATACATAGTATAAAACAGACTATTAAATTATTAAGTGCTCAGTAATATGATGGATTACTAGATTACAAGGTGTTCAGTCATCATAATTTTGGCTTGTCTTTACACATATTTTCAGTTGGAACTTAAATTGTGCAAAAGGAGGGCATTGTATAATGTTAGTTACTAGCTTGTTCCAAGCACTTTTATAGAGAAAGTTGAACAACCAATCTCTGTAGCTCTATATTGCACTTCACAATCACCTCTTGAAGAGGCTCTTGTTTGTCTAGTTTTCTGAACACAATATCACAAATTAATCTAATAGAAACGTATGCTACAATCTTCGTCCAAATGACCTCCATCCATCCATCAATCCATCCATCCATCTTCTACCGCTTAATCCTTCATCAGGGTCGCGGGGGAACCTGGAGCCTATCCCAGGGAGCATCGGGCACAAGGCGGGGTACACCCTGGACAGGGTGGCAGTCCATCGCAGCTGACCTGGTATATCTTAAAGTTCCTCGGGTTCGAACAGAGCTGGGGAAAAACACTTTAAATATAATGCTTCTGTTAATTTGGAATAATCTACAACATAATTTAAAGCTGACCATGCTTCCATCACTGAATGAGTTTAAAGTACTTCTATCAGATTCTGTGTTTTATGCCATAATAATTAATTGTTGTGATCCTTGATTGTGTCGTTTGATGTTGTAAATTTGTATATTTATGTTATTTGTTGCTGCCCTCTTGGCCAGGTCACTCTTGTAAAAGAGATTTTTAAATCTCAATGAATGTTTTTAACCTGGTTAAATAAAGAAAATGATGAATGAGAGCTGGTGGTGCAAGGTTGTTATTAATTTTGTACATTAGACAACAAGTGACAAAAAATGATCAAAAGTAAAAAACTGAACTTTTAATTATATGACAGTGATGATATCAAGTTTTTTAATCAAATATTTTTAATGCAGATTTATATAAATTATGCAAAGGCCTACAAATAGTTTTTCATGCTTGTGACCATGATGTGATGGGAAAGAATCATCAAATGCAAAAACACTTTAGCAACATCTGTTATAAGATTATTCCTTATGAATGTAACATTTCTGATGTTAAATGTAACTGCACCAACTACTTTTTTAAAAAGTAGTTGTCAAATGTCAGGTCTGAATCTAAAATTATTCCAAGATATTTAAAATCGGGCACAATTTGTAATTCTTTGCCATTAACTAAAATGTCAGGTTGGACTTGGACAGTTATCTGGACATTTAACGTAAGGCAGCACTGAGTAAGACAGTCAGAGATTTTAGTCATTGCAGGAGATAACTTGAGCACAACCTGTGGTCTCAAATGTTGGACCCCATTGTAAATATAAACAATCCAAACCGACTTTTGTTTGGTATGGGAGCAGAATTATATGAGATGGTGGAATGTCACTATTAAGCTTATGTGTAAAATGGAGACCAGACTCCACAGAGACCAGGCCAAGGAATTAGAGAAATATAAGCAGCAGTGGGCTAAGTAACAGTGATAGCTAACACTTCTGTAGATGTAACCAGAAACAATGAAAAGATCTATTGTTGATGTGATTCTCAAACTGCTGAAATGATTATTTTTGTAGTTTAAGCCTACAGTTTGGCAATTGTAGACTATTTGTTTGATGTCAATAATAGTGTAATTAAAATGAGATTTTTAGGGGATAAATATCTTGTTGTATAATAAAAAAAGAAATAGTGGCAGTAAATGCAACCTCAAACATGAATGGACACACATGTAGCTATTCAACAGTCTAAATCGGCAAACCAAAACAACGTAGGCTAGGCTTGGGTATTGTGTTCAGCAATCTTACAAATCACACACGCAGTACACACAACGGTCAGTATCGTGGGTTAGGACCATATTGTGATTAAGGTGTTTACATGAGTTGCTTTTAGAATATTCCTTTCATGTTCCTGTTTTACATGTTATAGAACATAGATCGATTACATGTCATTACGTCACCACGCCACGCCGTCCGACGTTCCCTCCAGAATTACACGTAACAACATACAGTTCGTCTTTGTTATGGTACCGTATACACTTATGGGTGTTTAATTTTTCATTTTACGAAAGCTTCAAGTGCAGTTAATTATTTACATGCAAATAGACTAATATGTGTGCAAATAGACTGCTTGAAACCGTGTACTTACCAACTCTATAGTAGCCGAGATACATGTATTTCACCTATTACACTGCATGTAAGTACGCGGTTTCGGACGCAGCCGTGTTCTCTTGTTTGCCATCAAACGGTTGAGCACTGCCGTGTGATCGT
The DNA here is from genome assembly GCA_012411365.1 of Ameiurus melas. Taxonomy (NCBI): domain Eukaryota; kingdom Metazoa; phylum Chordata; class Actinopteri; order Siluriformes; family Ictaluridae; genus Ameiurus; species Ameiurus melas. The sequence goes on from CM022761.1 coordinate 7,749,153, forward strand.
GTCCTGTCACAAAATGCTGTGAAAACTCCCACACGATGTTAATAATCTGATTAAGGTGTGTACATGTCTATAACGCACTTCCATAATGCGACTAAAACAGGAATTCTCCACATGTCTTAATCTGATTTGTGTTTACTTCGAGTATGACTAAGATTAAGGTCAACAATAGTCATTTTCAGTAGTGCTAAATTTGACAGCTACGACTCACCTATGTTTGTCCGCAAACAAGTAACTTTTGGTGAGGTTCATTGCGGCTAAAACTCCTCTCTGCCTGTTACAGTTCTAAGGGGAAATTACGTACATGTAAACAAATTGCAACACACAATTTAGTAGTCTGTGATGTAATGATTTTTTTTTTTTACTAATCTTGTAATAAAATGATTTGGAATGGACATTTGATCTTTGTTTTTTTTTTTTTACTAAAAAAGAAAATAAATGTACAAAAAATACATTCGTGTTCGCACCTCCCTCACCCACCACAAACTCCTCCAATGATTAGTTATAACACCGCTATGAACCTACAGTAAACACTGTGTCCTATAAACGGAGCTGAAAGAGACACATGCAATTAACCAGCATCCACTTCATATGTTCCGCGGGTTTAACCCCCTTCTCAGTTTCAACACATTAAAACAACGTAAAAATTAGACGACTGAATATAACTGCAGGTTGGCTGGTTTGCAGTGGAGGGAATTTTGTAGCACACTTTGAACAGTAAGATAAGAAAAATCCGACCAAATCTCACTCTTTGAGTTGATCTGTTCCACAAGCTGTCAGCGTGAACTTTTTTTTTGTTTGCTCGCTATTTATTTATTTAACCCGTGCACCTGCCACTGGAGGTATTGAGCGCATCTCTCCCATCTGAGTCGGATTATTTTGCACGCGCGCAATCTGATTCGCCTACAGCAGCAGTGCGTCAGATTAATGCACATAAAAATATTTAGTGAACAAATAAAAATGTTGATTTATAAGTGTTACAGATGTAGGCTGTAATCGGACTACCACACTTTAATTTATTATTATTATTTTTTTTGGTACTTTGCTTTTGCAGAAAGCTATTGCACCCTGGGGACGTGCATGTTTGTGTGGGATCATATAAAAGTGTTGATACAGTCGAAGCGGGAACAAGCGGCCATCACTGAGCTGACATGCGCGGCCTCCTCCTCTCGGTCTCGCTTCCAGCCCTAGAGGTGGAGAGATGGGAGAGAAGCGGGAGGGGATGGGGGGGGATGGGGGGTTTACTGCTGCGTGTTTCACACACTTTTGGTATCAAAGCACGCGCACCTTGACCACAAGGGGTTCGTGCAATATAGGTCTAGGACGTTTGTTTACCTACCGCAAAGCGATACGTCCTACCTTGCTCCACTTCCGGGACATGACGTATACACACAGAGGTTCCGCGATTCCTCCCGGTCCACTGCTGTCACTTTAATAAATAAAAAGCGCGCGCCGAGAGCCACATCGCGTGCAAAGGAGGCTTCCCGCTCGAGCTACGCGCTGCCTGAGCTTAATGCGGCCTGACATGTTACAGTAAAAGTACTTTATTAAATCAATATTAAATTCACAGCCTTTGGCATCCCGGGCCGTGCAAGATAAAGAGGAAATAAGGCGTAGAGTAAATAGTCGTACAGCTCGAGGAGGAAGACACAGGGGAGAATTAGCGCATGTTACTCATGTTTTAGACCAAGGTCTTGACATCGATGAAAACATTATAAAACAGCACGCAAACTCAAACAGGAGGATTAAGAGAGAAGGAAGAAGAGAGAGAGAGAGAGAGAGAGAGAGGTGGGCTGGGTAATGGTCCTTCTGTCCTTCAGGGAGGAGAGCAAGTGAATACAAGAGTAACTGCGTATTCTCTATGTCCAGAATTTATTCCTCCGAAGCTTTTAGAGTATATTAAATATCCTATTTAGAGCATGAAATCAGTGATAGGACCCTCAGTACAGCAATACTCTCGTTCTAACAGGGAATTCGCTTGATCATATTCTCAGACCATGGGTCTAATTTGTGCTCGCATAAAGGTGTTGTTCGATCGAGACTACAAAGCAATTGATTGCAATAAGTTGCTGTGGAAAATGCTATAATGTAATGCAAATGAAATAGAAAGCATCTTGTTAAAACGTCTTATTGTTAATGAGGATACTGGTAGCCTATATAAGAAAGTGTGTCCAGGCAAACATAGCACACTTTAAATCTGTTTTCTAATGTCCCAAGGTTTAATATCAACAAGGAAAACTAATGAGCCCATAATCTTGATCTCCTGTTTTTATTACTATAATAATAATAATAATAATAATAATAATAATAATAATAATAATGGGTTGTCATATATGGATAGATAGGAAGAGTTAGATATGAGTGACGGATAAATAATATAAATAGTAAAATACATTTAGTCATCCATCTCTCCATCCATCTGTCTGTCCGTCTATTCATTTATTCATTAATTTACTTGCATACTCAGGTTGAAGGCATACATTTCAATATTGACATGGTATATTGTTTTATATTGCTATTTTTCATTAAGATAGATGCACTAATTGTCCAAAAGCTTGTGGACACCTGAGCATCACACCGATATTTGATTTTTGAACATCCCATTTTCGATTTATTTTCCCTTTGCGGTTATTATAACCGCCACTCTTTTGGGAAGAATTTCCACTAGATTTTTGCACTTGGCTGTGGGGATTTGTTTTCTTCGTTTAGCCACAGGAGCATTAGTGAGGATAGGCACTGATGTCAGTTCTTCTACTCCAACCTTGACATACCATGTCTTCGTGGACCTTGCTTTGTGCACAGGTGCATTGTCATGCTGGAACATGTTTAGCCCCTTAATTTCAGAGAAGGGAAATTATAACACGTGTGTGTGAGTGTGTATGTGTTTGTGCCCTGCGATGGACTGGCACTGTACCCCGCCTTGTGCCCGATGCTTCCTGGGATAGGCTCCAAGTTCCCCGCGACCCTGAAGAAGGAATAAGCGGTAGAAAATGGATGGATGGAAATTATAACATTACAGCAAACAAAGACATTCTAGATAACTGTGTGCTTTCAACATTGTGGCAACAGTTTGGGGAAGAACCATATATGGGTGTGATGGTCAGGTGTCCACAAACACCTGTACTTTTAAAAGACATGTCAGATTATTTAAAATTTTTTTAAAAACCTGCTTTATTCAGAGTAGCTGCCTCTATATTTCTAAATGCATCCATCCGTCCATAAATTAATTCATTTATTTACTAATTTACTCAGTTTAAATATTAAATATTTACACTTCAATAATAATATGGTATATTGTTTTAAATTACTATAAGTTTTCATTACAGTGGATAGATAATAGTTTTAAAGGACAAGTGATGATTTTCATTTTCTCCCTGTTTTGTATAAAGAAGCTGCTTCTTTATCTAGATCAGCTGATGGCCGTTTTTTTTTAAGCTATTACACAACTTTAGTTTGATGCCAAAGTTTTCATGACACGACTATGTTATACATTTAAATTCAGTGAACATATCTACTTTACCACTTAATTTATACCTAATTAAGCGCTGATGGTACATTTAGAAGGCAAGCACATCAGCAAGCCACTGGTGGTCTGCCCGCATTTTAAAACACATCACAGTGTATTATGACTGGAGGTTCAATGTACCAGTTATGCCAGCTCATTTCATGACCTGCATAACGTCAGTCATCTGTAGCTCAGGATATGGTGTTTTCAGTATTTATACACTATCACATGCCTTCACTATTTATATCTTTCATCACCCTTTCCTTATTTGTTTATTTATTTATTTCATGGGCTGGTGTGTTGGGAGAAGCATTAAGAAGACCATATGCATCTGACTTTGGATGGTGAAAACTGATGCTGCAGAGGAGACCTTGCTGACTGTATGAGTTCGGCTAAGTGAGTAGGGCCAGTAGAGTTTATTAGGTCAGTACCAGAAGGAGATGTGTTGTGACAAGTATGCAAGTTTTCAAAGGTCAGCGTAAATAGAGCTTGGCAGGATGACTCTACTCCACTGCTCCTGCTCCCTTCAAATTTCTTCAAAAAGGACAGACATTTTATTTTTTTTAAATCTGAGAATGGATATGGATGCAAGATGAAGCACCTGTCCTGCTATTCCAATACCTCATTATTTTACAGGTGGAATATCTGTTTGAAACTGATGACTGGATAATCAAGCAAGTTGTTTTGAATCAGCTATGAAAAAAAGAGATGAAGATGAGCTGAAGACGAGTATGCAAAATAAAACTTCCACTGTCAATACATGTAAAAAAAATGATCAGAATGATGTTTTTCTTCAAAATAGTTCAAATTAAGTTTATACACCATTTACACTACTCTAAGTGTTGCTAGTGAATATGTGTGGTCTGGCATCCCATCTAGGGCGCCTAATGCCCAGTATTCCCAGGATATGGATCAACCATGACCTGACCAGGATAAAGCACTTACTGAAGATGAATGAATAAACCATATACTTTTACTAGTATGCACTGAATAGGGCACCACTGTGGTACAGCTCCCGGATCCCCAGTTTGATCCTGAGCTCAGATTCTCTTGGTGTCTGTGTGGGCTACCTCCATGTTGTCAGGTCCTACCTCGCCAAAACAGTAAGCTAAGATAATTGCTCCTAGGTGTATGTGCATGGTTCCCTGCAATAGACTGGTGTCCTTTCCAGGGTTTATTACTGTTGCACACCCAGTATCCGAAGGATAGGCTTCGCATTCCCCATGACCCTGACCAGGATAAAGCAGTTATTGAAAGTGATTATGTACTGTAAAGGACATACGGAAGCTATTAAAATGATATAATTCATTAACCAATTCTTCACTCCTTACACGTGTCCTTGTGAGCACCTTCCATTGATAATTATTTCTGTGGAAAATTAATGCTATGCTTACACTTAAATCTAACCATAATCGATAGGAAATCTTTTAGTTCTTTTACTTTTTTAAATATAAAAGTTAAATTTTTTGTAAAAATTTGCAGGGCTAGTTTGCAAGATTGACATACAGTCCCTTCTGAAAGTTTTGGAATGATAATGTCCAATGCTTATTGTTTTTACTGTATGCTGAAGACATTTGGATTTGAGACAATAGATCAGAATTTCAGCTTTTATTTTCTGATATTTACATCTAGATGTGTTACACAACTTTGAACATCGCACTTTTTGTTTGAACCCATCCATTTTTCAAGTGATCAAAAATGTTGGAACACTGACAGGTGTTTCTTGTTGCCTATCAATGGGAGCAAAGCAAACTATTTTGAGAAAAGAGTGAAAATTGATCAGCATTGGGAATACCCAATATAGCAATTTGGAACGTCCTGAAAAAGAAAGAAATCACTGGGGTACTAACAACCAGACATGGAATAAGTTGGCCAAGGAAAATAAGCAGTTGATAACAGAAACATTGTGAGAGCTGTGAAGAAACCCCCAAAACAACAGTCTGTGGCATCACCCACACCCTCCACAGGGCAGGGGTGATGATCACAATCACAATCCACCCTTTGAAGAAAACTTTGAGAGCGGCCATACCACAAGATGCACACCACTCATCAGCAATAAGAATCAGAAAGCCAGATTGGAATTTGCAAAGAAACACAGAGATGAGCCACAAAAGTTCTGGAACCAAGATTAATATCTACCAAAGTAATGGAGAGGCCAAAACGTGAAGAAAGAAAGGATCTGCTCAAGATCCAAAACATTCAAGCTCATCGGTCAAGCAGGTGTAAGTAGTGTCATGGCTTGTGCTTGCATGGCTGCTTCTGGAACAGGCTGAATTAACCCAGTTGAGCATGAATTTCACCTCAGACTGAAGGGATAAAGACCTCCAAAGCAACAACAACTAAAAGAAGCTGCAGTAAAATCCTGGAAAAACACAAAGGTTATTTAATTTTTTTTTTTTTTTTTTTTTTCAAAAGTAGAATACAACAGTTTGGTGATATCACTGGGTTGCCAGCTTGATGCAGTTATTGCAGCCAACGAATATGCAACCAAATATTAAGTGTTATTTACTTTAATTTACCTTAAGACATTCTGTTCCATGCCAAGTGCCATGTTATTTAACACAACTAGATGTAAATATAAGGACTGGAAAGCTGAAATTCTGATCTAACATCTCAATTCATCTTTTGTGCTCAAACCCAAATGTCTTCATTGCATAGCAGAAACAAAAGAACTGACCTGGATCTTATAGTAGGTTTGGAGGGGACTGTATACGGATTTTGAAATTTTAAAATATAAAAATCAGACTATTTGGCAATTGATGAAACATTTGGAATGTGGTATACACATTTCCCTAGTATATTTTGAAAGAACTATAAATATAAATGCTTTACAGTTAGATTTATCTAATAATGAAAAAAATATCAATACATTCAAAATGTATAAATATTAAATATGTTTGCATCATGCTATCAGCCGTGCAATACCACTGGATGAGCATGGTTCTCTATTAAGCCTGAGATATGATGCCAGACTTTCACTGAGAGCTTATGAGGTATGATCTGTGTGTCTTTTAGTGAGGATCTGTCGAAGCTCAGTCTATGTGTGTGTGCACATTTAACACTACCTACATTCTGCCACAAATGAGAAGGATAAACCTAATTACAAGCTAGTTTATACCAAACATCAATCCTACTGCTTTTTCCATCGCCTGCAGCATTTAACTATATTAAAATGTAAGAGTTCTTACTAATAATTGTATCTAATCATACAATATATCAAAATATGTAAGATTGTGCCAAGCATGAAACTCACTGCTCTCTCTCTCTCTCTCTCTCTCTCTCTCTCTCTCTCTCTCTCTCTCTCTCTCCGTCTATATATATTCCTAATTTCTTGTTGCTTACCATTGCAAACCCAGAATAGGAAACAGTTATCCATGAATCAGTGAACCAACTGGAATGTTAATTATATATTTCTGTAATGAGATAACAGTGATTTATCTACATGAGGAAAGCATAACAGTAGTACATGTAAATGTTAAATTATGAGATATCACAAAAACTTTGGATTTGGCCAAGTTAGTGCAAATTAAAAGGTCTATAAATAATTTTATGGCATTCTGTAACAACTCTATGACCCTCCCCATGAGACCTTTCTAATTGCATTTACAGCTGATATATAGAATGTATATAAAGTCAACAGTGAATTTTTCCTACATATTTATACACACCAGTGGTGGAAAGAGTACTAAAATGTTCTACTCAAGTAAAAGTCCTGTTACTGTGATGAAATTTTACTTAAGTACAGCAGAAAGGTTCAGCAGAAATGTTTAACAGAAATGGTCAGTAGAAATGTAGAAATGTTCAGTAGAAATGTTCTGCAGAAATGTTCAGCAGAAATGTTCAATAAAAATGAAACTTTACAAGTAAAATACATGTCTAAATATCTACACAAGTAAATGTAAAAAGTTCAAAAGCTCATTTAAATTTCACTCAGAGTAAAAGTTGTCTCTTCTGTGTAGTGCAAAAAGGACAAGGGGATATAAATCAAAGGAACACCTTTACAAATTAAAGTGCAATAGCAAAATAGAACATGTCAACACATAACATTTAAAGCATTTAGGGAGGTAATGTGTCATTTTAGTGTAGACCATCCTGTAAAACATTTTTCAATAATACAACCATTGAAGATGGCATAAATTGTGGATGCTGTAGACCATCCTTCTTTTCTTGACCAACAAACACCTACAAAAGTCCTACGACAATCTATAAATCAAAACAGGTCTGTTCCGTAAATGACCCAAAGAAGAACAAACTCTAAGTATCAGTCACCTTCAAGATTGTTTTAAGACAAAACTGTGCCATTCTTTGATATCAGACTGTGCTCTACCTGTCGAATAACAAAACATGTCAAATGAACCACATGGCAGCTGCTTTTTAAAAACATTTTTAAATTGACCTGCCCTACTGTATATCCAGATTACAGTTCCTTTATTTATGTGTCCATCTTTAATGTGTGTAAATAAGTACAGCAGATCCATCTTGTTTGAGACACAGGCAAGGTACCCATCCAACTCCCCTGTACCTTGTGAACTTCTGGACTTCATTGAGGAGAAGAATCTTCGTCTTTGTCTGATGAATGTTGCCCTATTTACTCCACCGCAACCTCTGCCATGTGGTCAAGGTGTTGTCTGACATAGACCAGACCTGTTGAGTGACAAACACCCAACAATGAATATTGCATATTTCTGACAATTAAATTTTGATTTATGTGGCAACTAGTTCATCATAATGCAGAAATTATAATAACTACAACCCGAGTAGAAAAACTTGTGCACTTACGACATTGTGCTGAGTAGAAACAAAGTGGAGAGAACCGGGATTAATAATTAACAACTGATTACAGTATGATATTAAATAATGTGCTTAGTGCTGCATTTGACACCATAGATCATGACATACTCTTAGATAGATTATAAAACTACACTGGTATTCAGGGACAGGCATTAAAATGATTTAGATCTTAGCTGTCTGACCACTACCAATTTGTTTGTCTGAATGATGAACTTTCTAACGTAATGGCGCTAAAGTATGGTGTGCCACAAGGATCGGTATTAATCGGTATTAATCTTTATTTAGAAGGATGTACGGTTACTTCAGCCACTACAGTTAAACACCTGGGTGTTATATTCGACAGCAACCTGTCATTTGAAAATCATATTTCCCAGGTAACAAAAACAGCCTTCTTCCACCTTAGAAATACTGCCAAGCTACATAACATCTTATCTGTTTCTGATTCAGAAAAACTAGTTCATGCGTTCGTGACCTGAAGACTAGATAATTGTAATGCGCTGGGTGTTTGTCCTGTATCCTCCATAAATAAGCCATAAATAAGCAGTTAGTCCAAAATGCAGCTGCTAGGGTTCTTACCATGTATGATAAAATATGAATACATTACCCCAATTTATCATCTCTACACTGGTTACCTGTTAAATTCCATATCGAATATACAATACTGCTACTCACCTATAAAGCCCTAAATGGCCAAGCCCATATATATTTAACCAATCTTCTGTCATGTTAACAATCCTTCACACTCTTTAAGGTCGCAAAACTCTGCACTTTTGATAATACAGAGGATATCAAAGTCTACCAAAGGAGGTAGAGCGTTTTCACATTTAGCTCCTAAACTTTGGAATTGCCTTCCTGATCATGTTCGGGGTTCCGACACACTCTCTCAGTTGAAACTAAGGTTACATGTCTTTAACCTATCATTCACATAAAGCATCTCATAACCTTGTTAACTGTCATCTCTGATAAAATGATAACAATTGTGCATGGAAATTCAATGAACAGCAGCAATTCTAATCCTTCTCCATTTGTTTCCTGTTCCTACTGTGGAGATAGCATTGGACTGCAACTGATGTGGGCAGTTTTAGTGTCTTGTTACACTCAAGTCACCGACAGTGAACAGTGCATGATTTTAGCAGACTAGACTTCATGTTGAGACTGTGGTGAAATCTCCTGATTACACAGCTGCACTTATGATTTATCATGTAGCACACAGTTATAGAAGGGATGTATTTATAATTACACTATCTGTTGTTACCCAGATGAGGATGGGTTCCCTTTTGAGTCTGGTTCCCCTCAAGGTTTCTTCCTCATATCTTCGCAGGGAGTTTTCCTTGCCACCATCACCTTTGGCTTGCTCATTAGGGACAAATTTATGAATTTAAAATTTAGATAGGAAATTTAGATATTTCTGTAAAGTTGCTTTATGACAGTGTCAATTGTAAAAAGTGCTATACAATTAAAACTGACTTGAATTGAAATGAATAATGAAATTATACCTGCTTCTATGATATCAGCACTCTCAGTCTAGGTGGTCTTGAACTTTGGCAGAAGGATTGCTGCAGCAATTAGTTCAGGGTTTTCCATCATCCCACTAAAGCACTTTTGGACACCATCCTAAATGACTCTGATTAGTGGCAGACATCTTGGAGGGTGTCTTCAGTCTACTGAGTTTGCTTGAAGCTGGAAGATCAACGTCAGGAGTCACCCCAAGTACATGTTGGTCTCAGACTGAAGGATGTTTAAAGCCTTCACCATAGGCATCATCACAGTGCAGTACTCGGTCAGGAAAGCAGTTTCAGCTGGACTCAGCCTGTATGACATAAAGCAAATGTATACAACTTTTAGCAAATTTCCTGTTGGAATAGGTGTGGAATGTGTAGCTAAATATGGAAATGTATTTTGACAAAAAATAAGTATGGAAAAACAAAGAAATAAATAGTCTAGCTTCGAGCGCTGTTTTTCATTTGTGTCATTCACATATCATACTTTAGAAATGAAAATTAAAACTTCTTCACAGACATTCCTGATAGCGTCCTCCCCCTTCTATATGATTTATATGATCCTCTTATATGACTTATATGATTCTCTCCACAGTCAGGTATGTCGAGTTCCACCAAGTTTGATTTGGCCGGATGAGCTGGAGCTTGCATTTATCTTCCACAATTTCTGCTGCCATGTATGACCGACCTGACTTGTTCCAGATTGTTGCTTGGCATTTACATTTACATTTATTCATTCAGCAGACACTTTTATCTAAACTTACAAAGGAGGAAAATAAGCAAAGCAATATATCAAACGGAGAACAATACAAATAGTGCTACCATGCAAGATTTATAATTGAGTTCTAGAGAAGCAAAGTGTGCAGAGTAGAGGTGTAAGAGCCAGAGTAAGGTTAAAAAAAATATATAAATAATGTGGGGGTTGGCATTTTAGGCCATTTCCCAAAAGCTGCATGTGACAGCAGTTTATATGTGTCATTCTTCTCTTCTGCCATGGCAGCATTTGTTGTGGCGACTAAGTTTAACAGGTGGCATGCACACCTTTGATGTGGAGGAGCCTGGTACACAAGACTTGTTCCAAGATGCTGAATGTGTCCAGGTAGTTGGCTTTGGGTTCTTCAGAAGAGTCTTGTTCTGACTCTGGCTTTTCTCAGCAAACACACTGAAGGATTTAATGGCGTTTGAGCCGCTGTCTGTTGTGGTTCTTATCACTTTCCCTCTTATTCTGTACTGACAATGAATGTCATCAAGGGCACCTGCTAGGACAACAAAGGTGTGGGACCCTTTCAACCTCTGGCAAGAAAGTGCGGATCTCCTCTCAAAGGTTTCCTCATCTATCCAGTGAGTTGTGAACCCTATGTAACTTTGCTGGTGCGCTGTCCAACAATCCGTAGTGGTGGCAACATAGCTGACTTTACTGAGGTGCGAAATCAAAGTCTTCTTCAACTGATTGGCAGCTCCCTCTGTTCTTGTCCAGAGAGTGGGTCTGGAAATGACCTTGCATTGAGGATTCAGTGTCAATAAAAGTTATTTAAAAGCAGGTTGTTCAACCACAGAAAATAGATGAAGACCATCACAAATTAAGTTAATCATGAGCTTGTCAACCTTCACCTGTGGCACATGTCTGTTTGCACCCACTGCCATTACGCCACTTATTTTTGCTTGCTTGCTTTGGGGTTTCTAATGGTTCCAGGGTCCACTTCCACGTTGCCACAAAGTCACTGAAGGCCTTCAGCTTTGATTGATGTTTCCTCTGTGAGCAAAAAGTTTTCGTCAGTATGCAAATCAATGTCGTGTTCATTAAACATACTGAATTTGAAATATTTACATTTGTAGATAAAAGCTTTTCTACACACATCACATTTTGTCTTTTATATTTCATAATGCACAATTCTTGCTCACAGAGATGCCTGAAGATATGAACATGAGTCATGACTATGAGAAATAGTTGAAAGTATGCCTATAATAATCAACGTCACCGTATCCTATTAAAGGGATAGTTCAGTTGTTTTGAAGTGCGGTTGTATGAGGTACTTATGCCTAGTCCGTGTATTACCTGGAGTAGACAGCGGTCAGCACTCCCTGTTTGAAGGAGGAGAGAGATACACTGCTGAGCACAGGGACAGCAACAAAAAGAAAAAACATATTTTATCCTCCTAAAAGAAGACTCACTTGTTGCTGTGTTGCTGTCACTGTGCTCAGCAGTATCTCTCTGCTTAAGCAAAGCCTCTTACTAAACTATGAAAACTAAATGCAACGGTACAAGTAGTATTAACTTCCCTCAACATCATGCTCTACATGCGCAGGTTTGAGTGTTTATGAGCTGTTAGTTCTGTCTCTCTTGGCAAACACAGCTAACACAGCTTAATAAAGCTGTTGGCTTTCTTGTGCCTGAAGCTGAAGTGGTCACTTAAAAATGGCCAGGGGTTCACTTCATTTCCTTCAAGTTCAACTTCAGAATAATTCGACAGGGTTATGCTTTCAGCTGGATCTTCACCGCCGCTGTCTGACTTGTCCGTCTCCATCTTTCGTGTGATTTTAGCGCCAGTTTGTTCTCCATCACCATTTTTTCCCTTGAGTTTGAAAAAGTATGAAAAAACATACTTGAGTAAAAGTAAAACGACAGATTTAAAAAACTATTTTAAGAAGTAAAAGTACACAAAAATATACTCAATTACAGTAATGCAAGTAAATGTAATTCCTTACGTTCCACCTCTGACACACACACACACACACTCACACACTCACACAGATGAATATTTAACTGCGTATAAGAATGTTATTTATATCACATTTTTTTACTTGCCACCCAACATGCATCTTTTTATAGGTTATTTTTTGTACTGCATATTTATTATGACAATTTTTTGTGTCATATCAAAAAATTGTATTAAAAAATATCAAATGTATTTATTATTATTACAATTTGTGTTGAAATCTGCATCAAAAAAGTTGTTAATATATTGATAATATGATAATGTGATAATTCAGTGCACAATGTCTATTGAACATGTTTAATAATAGCGGTATATCTACATCTACAACTCTCTCTCTTTCCCTCTCTCTCTCTCTCTCTCTCTCTCTCTCTCTCTCTCTCTCTCTTCTATATATATATATATATATATATATATATATATATATATATAGTCTTGGAATAACCAGAATGCCACACGCCTGGCCAACATAACTTTTGCGTCGGAATCTTAAAGTCTGTTCCTACATTTAACAAATGTGCTAAAAATGCCCTCTCATTATTATTAAGACAAACTAAAACAATTAAATAAATACAGTAATGAATAAACAAAGGAATAAAATACAATATAAATGAATAAAACAAGAAAATAGTCCATAAAGGAATTCTTAAATAGTATAATATATAACAGACAAAAATGAAATGAATAAATGAATAAGTATTAAATATAATAAGTAACTATACAAATAGCTATTCCCTCTTTTAAACTTAAGTGTTGTAAACTTAACACAATTCTATAAATGATATGATGGTATGAGAATGACACAGTCATCAATTAGCATAAAATGTCTTTGGTATGAAGTAAAATATACAGGTTAAAACCATGTTAAACTCATTTTATAATCTGTCTTAGCCAGAAAACATGGTTATTGGCACACCATTTTACCAGCAGGATCTAATTTCCAACCCTTCTTACCATGTACATATGCATCCAGTTTTCTAAAAATGTCTTCTGGTCACATGACATGACCCCAAATGACACACCTCCATACTGCATATTTGAATTATAGTAGAGGAATGTCGTGTGAGATTTACTGTTTAATGAAGGGATGTAACTATTACTTATATGGACAATTCAGTAGCTTTTTGTCTTTTCATAAAACGTACTGTACTTGGTTATTGGATAAGTGATCAAATAATTTATGTTTATATAAGTGTGTCCAATTTAAACTTGATTGCTGATAGGAATTTGAATTGAAAGCTGACAAACTCCAGTGCACGACAAGGTTAATGTATTTTAACTTCTACTTTTACCACTATCAAAAGTCTGAAGCCACTTACCAACCATAAAGGCACGGCACCATACTCACCTCATTGCTGACTTTTTTGGAAGGAAAGCCTCTGCTTTCTGTGACTCTCATTAACACCATACCTATGTCCCTCTGTCTCTCTCTTTGCCTCACTCTCTGTGTGTATGTGTGTGGAGTGATAGACAGCTTGTTACTCTCAACCTGAGGCGCCGCTTTGTTAACACAGCCCTTCGGAAAATATGGCCATAATGAAAGAACCTGGCAACACATTGCACTCGCTCTATTAGCCTCTCAGTTTCCTCTCTGGGAAACTGCTCAGGGCCTCCATTCAGCGCCATGCCCGAACAAAGGGCCCGATTCTTCTCGGCAGCAGACAGGGCCCACGAACAGCTGGGTAGGAAATGTCACACGGTGCGCGGAATGCCCATTATCAGACACCCTCATTTGTTCCCTGGGCCCTCCAAACCCTGTCAATCTCTCTTGTTCCCCTTTTTCCTTCTGCTGCGCACACACATCCTGATACCGAATTGACAAATTGAGCCTTGCATCTGTGACAGAATATAATAAATTTGAGAAAAGGAGGTGGGTGGGGTGTGGTGGGCTGGTGTTGGAGTGGTGTTGGGGGGGTTAGCATCAGGTCTGCTTCATTCGGCCCAATCTAATTGGTTTCGGCATCAAAGATGTCAGTCAACGCACAGCTCCCCTTTTTAATGTGGCTTCTCTCCCTCTCACTCATTATGCCAATGGCTCCCATTATAGGGGCCATCAGTGCCTACTGCACTGTGGGATTTTGGTGGAGGTCGTAATTAGCAATTTCATTTGACAGAGCATTTTGATCCCCATTTAACTCTTAACACCCTTGAGCTAATCTTTGCATGGCTAGCTGTCTCAGACCTTCCAATCAGTGCACCTGGTCTCTGGTACAGGCTGTTGCACTTTGTGCCATGTGTTTGTAGATGGCCTCAGGGGTCAGACAATGATGTCAAAACTCTTTGGCAGTTCATGCAAACAAAGTTTGCTATGTGTTCAGGTTTTTTAATTAGTTATTGGCTGTTGCACTTAAAGTTGGTTAATCTCGTTCCAGTGGTCTGTAAAAAGCTAAAAAATAGCTCAAACTGACACACACACACACACACACACACACACACACAAACAAACAAACATGTTTGTCTTACTGTCCCTGTGAGTGCCTTCAACTGACCCCCCCTCTCCCCCTTCACTCCTGGAATCCCAACACTCCTACATACGCCCAGGCACATGTGACGACTAGCAGCAATCACATACCTATTAGCGGTGGATTAAGAGCCCATTATCTCTCATGTGACTACTAATATTTCGCCAGGGTTAAACTGTATCATACGACATGAACATAAGACATAAAACTATTTGATTTATTTGACCATGGTCAAATAAGGTCACATTGTATTTTTTATTCTCTGTAACCTCATGTAAGGTGAACTAATCATTTCGTATATAAAACACCTATAGAAACGAGTGTCAAGTCTTAAATATGGCCTTCAAACTAGCCTCAGTTACTTCTGCAAACAGCACTGTTAGAAAAGTTTACACACATATAAAAAGATTACACTGACATGGTAGGCCTAATATACAAACTAATGTTACACTCTTCTAGGGGAAACAGGAATTGATTGGCAGGCTGTTCAACTGCGTTCAAATTTGTCTATGCCACTAGAGTTGCCACCTGCTGTTGCAATGCTGCTCAAACTCATGCCTCACACAGCTAACTATTCACAGTGATGACGGAAAACATCAATAAATAAATAACCGAGACAAAAAAATCCATAGAAACACTCATTTGACGGCTCAATGAAAGGCTTTGTGAAAGTAATGCGCTGTGGATGCATTTCAAATGTAAATTACGGTATTCTGACACATTCGGCTTTCCATCTTTTCCGTCTTCAATTAGCTGCTGGTTCTACAGGCTCACAGCTGGACTTTTGTTTGACGCTGTTTTCACCCTCTTTCCTTCACTCACTTTATTATTTTTTTTCTGCACGCTTTTTGGTTTTTCAGAAGATATTAATGCAGCAAGCTGCGACACGTCGACTTTGTAGTTCTTATGGTGGCACTCAACAGCTCCCAGCCATCCAAACACTATGACATCAATTGGCTCAATCAAATTTCTCTTCCTTATTGGCCTTGTTTATGTGCTTGGTTGGGCGCATTGTCTATTAACTTATGACAAATTCCTTCCTACATGGACTTATCGTCAGCCAGCCCCAGTCAATATCCTGGCTATATGAGGTTAATTCTTAAGTGATATAATAGCTATTCACTTTATCGTTGAATTCTCAGGACCATCAGCCTTTCCAGACTTACATTCACTCTTGTAATAGCACACCCTTCTTATTAGTTTCAGAGCAATCACTGAAAGATATGAGACACATTGACATGAATAACTGAATAATAAGTTGTGACATTAAGGGGTTAATTAGTATTTTATTAGCCTTTTCGAATCCCTATTCGAGTCACATTTTATTCCTTTAGTGAGAAAGTAATTAAAGCATTGGTCAGTAGACAGACAGTGAACAGTGTTCCCAAAATATCATAATTATAATAATTCTCCTTGCAATGCCACTATGTACTATACTCCAGGAGAAGCTTGTTACAGCTTCTTATAATTTATAATATAACCAAGCAAATATTGCTATATGGTATCCAAAATGGCTTGCTTGCTTGATGTATTTCTTACTTTCAATTAGCATATTGTACATTACGCATACATATATAGGCCTACATTAGATATAATCAAATAATCATAAGTAATGCGAGAGCACAAATAAACCTGCAGTGCTCATGCATAGGCTCACCGACACAAATTAGCATTTCAGCAGACAAATGTGCCGAGCTAAAAATGTAGTTCTTGCACTGAACTTACAAAGGACTTTCACAATGCTGAGGACAAAAGAAAGTGTTGAGAATGCATCTTTGATAATGATGATAATCTCTAAAAGGCCTATCATTTTATATACAGATAAGAACAATTTGAGTATTTTATCAGAATTAACATGTTAATTGTATATATAAACTTCTCTCAAATCAACTGATATGCCCTGAGATATGTACTGAGTTATTAATGTATATTTCTATGTGTGTGTCTACACACAAACACACACACACACACACACACACACACACACACACACACACACACACACACACACACACACACACACAATAATATACATTAATAACTACACAAATGTTAAATGTTAAGCTGTGTCTTCCACCAGTCCATGCTGGCATCTGTCACTATTCCCCCCAAAATATGAAAATCCAGTGAACCACACACACACACACACACACACACACACGGAGAGTAAAAGCTAATGGATTACGACAAGCTATAAAACAACAAGGACATGGTCTAATACAATATCATTATCAGCCCTGCACAAATGTTAGTTAGCTGTTAGTTATAAACTGTAGATTAACCCAGATTTGTAAAATGAGCAAATTTTACGAATAGGTCATATGTTACAAAGGTTACACACAAAATCCCATATATACAAAATAAACACCAGCTTAAGATTTATCGACACTACCTAGTACAATATTTTACAGTTGTAAAAGTGTGTGTAGTGGATACAGACCAGCACTACACACTCTTTTCAACCTTTTCCAAGTCATTCCAATTTGTGATGTGATTTGTTGGTAGGTAGGTAGAACTGATTCCTGATAATTGATCAGTGAATAGATTTCTTGATTTTTTTCTTCTTCTTCTTTTCACATGCATTTTGTTGCCAGGTCATTATGACTGAGACTTGACACTAACGTTAATGTGAGTTTTATTTTGGACTTGTGGACTAGTTTTATCGTGTAATTCATGAGACTAATATTCTTTATCTACATATGATTCACTGTGACAGATTTTGTCATCTGATTTTTCTGCATCAGGTCTTTTTTTTATTTCTTTCTTTATTTATTTTTTTAAAAAATTTTTTTAAAACAAGTAAAACCAACAAACCTTTCCATTTTGCTATAATTAAAAGCAACATTGAATCTGATTTCCAACTAAGCCTTCATCGCATTTCACACCACTATGTACAGCCAGATGGACAGTGTAGTCTGATAATGTAAACACTGTGTAGTGAGGATAGTTAATTACATAAATGACTACAACTACTATTAGCATTGCTTTTTTTATATTTAATTAATTAATTAATTATTATTATTATTATTATTATTATTTGCAAAAATGTTTCCTCAAGGGTTCTTTGGATGGTTAAGCTTTCTGAGGGGTTAGACTTGTAATGCTGTCTGACAGGGAAATGTTCTGCTGTAATGTTTTACAAAGAACTATTAAGAGACAAACCAAAACACTTGACAACATTTAGGATGGAGGCGCACATTCCCTTCTTTCTAGGCATGACCACTAAATTATCCTATGAGATCAAGGCTGAGGACACTGTGTTGTGATGCAAGATTAAAAAGATTAAAGCAGATTAAATAATTTATAAATCTAAAATACTATTACAAGATAATATTTGATTGGATATGCGCAAAATGCATTTTATGTAAAGAACTATAAACACATCTATATATGACAGCTGAAGTTACTAGACTAGTCTATCTAATTGTACGCTAGTTCATTTGCACACTAGTTAGATATCATGTTAATTAACTACATGATTTTACTCTGTTTAAAATAATTTTTTTTGTCAATTTAATGACTTCCACTACATTGTTTTTCCTGCCAAAAGCAAGTGTCTCATTGAAAAGCCTACTTCCTGCTATGTTCTCCCTTTGTGCTATAAGTACACTCTTATAAAAAGGTTTTTCAGGGGTTCCGCTGTCGTTAGGTTCTACTTAATTCTGTAAGGATTCCCCCAGAAAGACAAACTGCAGAAAGTGCTTGAGTTATTTATTTATTTATTTATTTATAAGCGTTTGTCCAATCGCCTGACAGTTCATATCCACAGTTTAGTTAACAGGGGTTGAATATTGTGTTGAAATACAGCACTCATTACCCTGACCCCGAGGATCTTTCAGCTCATAAACAAGCATTGATGATCTGTGTATGACTTTTAATTCCATATACATGCATATAGGTGTTTAGCTAGTTTTGTTAATATATGTTAATATGATTGGGCAGTGACAGGTTAATCCTGTCTCCGAAGTCCAAGATTATAAGCATGTGCTTGTGACTCAGCAGCACTGATCTGTCTCAGCCATCCACGTGATCAACTCAATGCATTGCTTAATTAATATTCATGATCTTGCCAATTGCCTATGATTTGAAATTCTTCTTTTCCCCGGTGTGATTCTCTTCCCCAGCACAGCAGCTAAGGCCACATTATTGTAATTAGGCTTGTAATTTTGTTTTTCATTTAAGCAACATGCATCTGATGTAGGGGGGCATGGTGGTTTATAGTGGTTAGCACATTTGCCTTACACCTCTGGAGTTGGGGGTTTGAATTTCACCTCCACCCTGTGTGTGTGTGTGTGTTCTCCCCATGTTTTGGAGATTTCCTCCAGGTACTCTGTTTTCTTCCCCCAGTCCAAAGACATGTGTAGTAGGCTGATTGGCATTTCCAAATTGTCCATAATGCGTGAATGTGTGTGCGATTATGTCCTGCGATGGGTTGGCACCCTGTTTAGGGTAGGCTCTGGGCTCTGTGCTCAGTAGGTGCCCATAGCACAGAG
The DNA here is from genome assembly GCA_012411365.1 of Ameiurus melas. Taxonomy (NCBI): domain Eukaryota; kingdom Metazoa; phylum Chordata; class Actinopteri; order Siluriformes; family Ictaluridae; genus Ameiurus; species Ameiurus melas. Next base: position 7,768,614 of record CM022761.1, read on the forward strand.
TTCTACTCATGTCTGTGGAGGTTTCCTCTGGGTTCTCCAGTTTCTTTGCACCTCCTAAACTTCATGTGAAAACTGTTATGAATTTCCTGGTTACACATTTGCAGTATTTGACCATGTAGTTATAGTAGGGATTTATGTCTATTTACACTATTCAGTTTCCAGATGAGGATGGGTTCCCTTTTGAGTCTGGTTCCTCTCAAGGTTTCTTCCTCATATTGTCTTAGGGAGTTTTTCCTTGCCACTGTCGCCTCTGGCTTGCTCATTAGAGATAAATTCCATCCATCCATCCATTTCCTAAACCGCTTATCCTACAGGGTCATGAGCAACCAGGAGCCTATCCCAGGGAGCATGGGGCACAAGGCGGGATACACCCGGGACAGGGTGCCAATCCATCGCTGTAAAATGTATGTCCTTTATTAATATATTTCTGTAAAGCTGTCCATTTTTAAAAGTGCTATACAAATAAAACAGAATTAAATTGAAGTATGTGAATGTGTATTTGCATGGTGCTCTGCAATGGACTGGTGTCTTATCCAGGGTGTATTCCTGACGCAGACCCATTGGTCCCAGGTTCAGGTGGCAGATACACTGGACTCTGACCAGGATAAAGTGGTTAATGAAGATGAATGAAGAGAAATTATTGAGGATAAGTGATACTCATGGGGTAATTGCTTGTAAGACAGTCAAATTTAGTGTGTAGTACTGTGGTTTTGATATGACAAAGCTCTTTAAGAAAAATGTTAATGTTGTTTTGCAACAGCATGTAAGCATGCAATGTGATCTACGTACATTGCAAGTTTCAGGCTGTTGATATAAACATCAGTAATTATGTTACTGTGTCAACTACAATTGAAAACAGAAGCTGCAGTTACATAGTTGACCTCTAATATCCAGGGTCACTGCTAGCTGCAAAAGTTAAAATTCCACTTGTCTAAGCAATTCTTTTGGTCCACAGATGACTGCAGATCAGGTATAGCTCCTACTTGGATGGAATGAATAAAATGATGGAATGCAGCCACATTGGTTCTTTGATATAATCACTGTGAATCATTAAACTGTTTAAAAATAATGCTATAAGTTACATATCTTGTCACAGTACTGTCCGGTTGCGTTCTTAAGTGATAACTGCATGACAATGTTGTCTGTCTTTTTAAATTACTTGTTAACTTTGTTCTCCTGTAATCTCTGATGAGGGAAAACAACAACAACAACAACAAAATAATCCCTGCTGAGATTAGCATGATATTCAAGACTGGTGGGTTTATGCTGGTCTGATGCTGAGTTATGTTCTGTATGACCCTGATATTTAGCTAGCAAAATTTTCTAATGCAATGTTGTACTAGCAATAGTGCTGTTTTCTCACCAGGGCAATTATGTTTTGGAAGTGTACTGTACCAAATGTTCTTCTATGAGTGTGGTATAAACCTTTAACCTCAAAGATGTGCTGAACCGAATTAGGCCCATGCCTGTTTGCTCTTCCCGAGTACCCTGGAAAGCGCCCAGGTGCCCCTGAATTTAACCACAACTCGAATTTTCACAACCAATGGAAGTAGTACAAGAGTCAAATGCATTTAAAATGCTGTCAATTCAGACAGTCAATCCTGGTCAGGTGTGGTACACAGCGCCCCCTAGCCAGATCAATGTTTTCGGCTGTAAGAAACCCGTGGGAGAAGATCACCCTTATACCACAATACACTGCACTCACATAACACACAGATGTAGCAGCTCAGCAGCAATGGTCACAGACATCAAGGCAAACAAATGTATAATCCCAAAAAAGGGTTTGATCTGTCATACATGTATTGCATTAAATGTCATAAATGTAACATTGTACATTTAGATGTTGTATGGACACATACCACATCTTCAGAGACCTGTAGATGGCAGTGCTAAACAAAGATTCATGTCCCAGGTCCCCTCTTGTGTGTGTCGACCTCAGACTGATCTCTGTGCAAAAACCTAATTAGACAAAAAATCTTTTGAAATCATATCCCTTGACACATTAATGCATCATCAAAATATTTTTCGCTCATTAATTTGACTTGTTTGTGGTACCACTTTCCTAATACCTTGTGTTGTTAATATGTCTGGAAGAAAGGCATTTTGAATTAAAACCAAACAACACCCCATCAGGGCTATGCCTATTTATGTGTTTTGGACAAATAACAATAATGACAATAACAAAAGAAATCTGTGATTAAAGGGTTGACTAATACAAAGAATTGAGATGACTGCCAATTCAGCACACTAGCCTACTAACCTCCTTATGCCAAAAAGGATGTACTTTGGATTATATTTGTCTATAGAAGAAAAAGGAAATACACATATATACTCTTTAAGAGTTTGTTAGGCCAGACGCTGGAGGATCGTGATTACTGTAGGATGGAGCTTGTTATTTCAAAAGCAAGGTTTTACTCCACTGTCTTTTTTCCATTATGTTTCCCAGTCTACCAGTAGTTTCAGGTCAGAGTGTATTGGGTGTAAAAGAGAAAGAGAAATAGAGAGAGAGAGAGAAAGAGAGAGAGAAGGGGAAATAGCAGTGTGAGCGGACTGGTGCTAGTAGCGCAAAAGAAATGTTGTGTGGGGGGTGTATTATAGGTTGGGTAAATTTGAAGAACAGTATGAAATGCAGTCTTCAGAGGCGACTTGGAGAGATGCTGATTGAAAAAAAAGGAACAGGGCTATGTGGGATGCATGTCCCGTTGTTTCTTGCCAGCTTGCTGGATGTGTAGATCGATGGCTCATGTAATGCCTTTGCTCTCTGTTTTGCTTCCTATCATTGTTGAAGGGCCAAACACAAACACACCTAGACGCTTGTGAATTAGCCTTATGTAGGGAGTGTTCCGATTTCCATCCTTAGGATTTGAAGGTATATTTTTTTATTGACAGAGATGTTTACACATAATTATGATTGTTCAGAGGTAAAGGCATAAGCCTTTTATTGTATGGCAGATGGAACATCACCATAGCAACACAACAAAACATCCTCTCCACTCAGTGAGCAATTTCCAAACATTTAGAAAGGACAGTGATTTCAGGCTTCCAAACACATAAGAAACACTACCCAACAGGCAGATCTCCATACACATGAGATATAGATGAACAGACAACATATAATTAGTCAGTGTCTTCTGACGAAGCCTTCATGTTGCTCTGAGGATACGTTGTAATGTTTTTCCCCCACTGAATTTTATTCATTACCCTCTCTTCTATGTCAAATCAGAATGTGTTGCCAAATTCCAATTTATTAAGGTATGCGCTATTCAACAGTAACATGTTGTTTTTTCCCTTCATTTTATTTAGCATGCCCTCTCTTTCATTCTACTGCCATCTGTTAAGTCACAAGGGAATGGGGAAAAGTTGGGAATTAGCAAGTTTCCACATGTTGCGGGTGCAAGTGGCACAATTTTTAATTACACCTGGACTTGGCTAATCTGAAATACTTAATATAACAAATGGCAAATCAGCTACTGCCTGGCTCGCTCAATAATTGGGACTTGGTGTACGCAGAGATTCTTTAAGCGTCTGCTCCATTAATTAGCTCCACAATGAGGCCTGCGACAATATGTTCCATATTTATTCAAGCGGATTCCCCTGGTAGTGCCGGTGAAAGGTGGCAAAGCTCTAAGACAGTGAGACTCAAACCTGGAGCTTCATTAGTTCGGCTCAAGGCACAGCAGCCATTCCTCAGGGCCAGATTTCTAGGCCACTGATATATTTATCAGAGCTCATATACTGGAATACAGCATTTGGTCTCGGCTCCTGACAGCTTACAGTGAAAAGGTTGCAAGAAAAAGCTCTAGCTTAATGGTAGACCATGGCCATTCCTCAGGGCCATATTGGTATCCGACTGATATTCTTGTCATCAGTGGTGTACTGTTATAAAATGCTCGCTTGCCATTTCTTATAACTTACAAAAGGCTTCAAAGAAACGGCCTTGCAGGCTTTCAATATGAAAGACAATGTATAGAAGTGTTGGGACAGGTGTTAGCTCATGTTAGCGCAGCATGAATGAACAATATATTCTAGCTGCAGTATCGCACCACATCACGAGCAGCGTTTTTTTTTCCAGCCGAGCTCGTGTTGACCTGGGCATTAAATGACGGCTAGTTATTGTGCTTGCCTTAGAGTTTCATGACTTAAGGCCTCATGCAGGCAGGTAGGAGTGATTTTAAGTGGTCAATCAAAGAACGCAAGTTTGTTCTTGCTCTGTGTGAAATAATATGCTTCCCTTTGGGGAATGTTAACAGCAGGTGAGCAAAATATTAAAAGATTTGCCCCTAGGGGATTGATGAGAATTTTCTGGCAAGGTTAAGACCACGGCTAAAACAAAAGGCAGACAAGGTAAAGAACAGACTTTAATACCAGACTGGGGACAAAATATCAGATTCTTCGAATCTTTAGATTAAAATCACAGACACACACACAAACACACACACACACACACACACACACACACACACACACACACACACACACACACACACACACACACACACTGCTGGTCAGCCTCTGCTTGCAGATAAAATGAACTATTTGTATATTTGTGATCATTTTTCTACAAAACCAATATCTACTTTTGGATCTTTGTCCCTCTCTTATTCTCTAGTATTCACTTTCTTTCTTTCTCTTTCACACACACACACACACACACACACACACACACACACACACACACACACACACACACACACACACACACACACACACACACAGTGGGATAATAATTACCCAGGTCTGCAGTACAGAGTGTCCTTCTATCTGTCAATCATGCCTACACTAATGGCCTCTCCTCCCCTCCTCTGGAGTCTGTAGCTTCTTTTCCCTTTTTAAATTATTATTTTTTTATTATTAATTTCAACTAACCTATTCTCTCTCATTCTCTCTCTAAAAGGATTGTGCAGAAAAGCCTGTTGTACGCCCACACACACTCTCGTCTCCCCTCCTTCACGTGTGAGAGATAATGATTTTGAGGTAGGATTTGGAAAATGAATGCCTTTTCATAGTGTAAACACATCAAAACGAGCAGTGTGTGCACGCCCGGGTGTGTATAAAACAGTGTGTGAAAGAGGTAGTTACAAGAAAGAAAGTAAGAAGGAGGGACAGCAGCGCTGCATTGTTTATGGATGCATTATGACACTTATGATGCTTTTTTTTTCCATGTATGTGACGTTCTAACATTTCACCAATGAGTTTTCTTTTTTCAGACTAAAATAAGACTAAACAAGCTGCAACTTATAACATGACAGGCTTCAACAAAACCAGGCTTCATCCTGTACAATAACGGAACACTCTCATAAATAAAGGCACCAATCTGTACTTTTTGCTTGTTGTTGGGGTGCTACCATGATCTTTACTACCTTTAGTATGCTACTTTTACCTTTGAAGGTGTACAGTGAGGGTAAAAAGTATTTGATCCCCTGCTGATTTTGTACGTTTGCCCACTAACAAAGAAATGATCAGTCTATAATTTTAATGGTAGATTTATTTGAACAGTGAGAGACAGAATAACAACAAAAAAATCCAGAAAAACGCATGTCAAAAATGTTATAAATTGATTTGCATTTTAATGAGGGAAATATGTATTTGACTCCTCTGCAAAACATGACCACAACACTTTCACCCAGTTTTCCTCTAGAGGTCAGATGAGACCAAAATGGAGCTCTTTGGCATCAACTCAACTCACTGTGTTTGGAGGAGGAGGAATGCTGCCTATGACCCCAAGAACATCATCCCCACCGTCAAACATGGAGGTGGAAACATTATGCTTTGGGGGTGTTTTTCTGCTAAGGGGACAGGACAACTTCACCGCATCAAAGGGACGATGGACAGGGCCATGCACCGTCAAATCTTGGGTGAGAACCTCCTTCCCTCAGCCAGGGCATTGAAAATTAAAAGTAATTACTAAGTCATTACCAAGTACTAAGTCATGTTTTGCAGAGGGGTCAAATACATATTTCCCTCATTAAAATGCAAATCAATTTATAACATTTTTGACATGTGTTTTTCTGGATTTTCTTGTTATTCTGTCTCTCACTGTTCAAATAAATCTACCATTAAATTATAGACTGATCATTTCTTTGTTAGTGGGCAAACGTAAAAAATCAGCAGGGGATCAAATACTTTCTGTATGTAGTGTACCTCAAATTAACTTTACAGGTACATCAGTGGTCCTTAAGGTTCAATGATACACATTAAACTTAAAATATGGTACACTATGTTCACTTTTACAGGTACATGATACACACTTAAGGTACCAACAATGACCAACAGTACAGTTTAGTAAATTTTGTCTTTGATGGAAAGGTCTTGTTTTTATTGGCAGTGTACTGACCTAGAAAATGGCAATATGACAATAGTCCGATCATTTTAAAAAGGAATACTTGGGCAATGAACTAGTGTAAATAAATACCATGTTTAGCAGCAAAAAAACAAACTAAATTACCTTTTGTCTCAAGGCTTGTAGAGGGATATTTCAAACATTACTTTTTAAATATTCCAACACAATCTCATATTCATAAGAATGCACCTGAGCCTTATCTTAAAAATTGTGTTTTGGGTGAAACGTTTGTGATTTTGGTTTAAAATCCACGGACATGTCCATTCACTATTGTTTGTCTATGTTATTTATTTATTTATGTTTTTTAAATGACCTATTACCTTGAAGTAGACGGGTGGAAGGTGGGAGGAGGGGTTTGCCATGTGATTTTCAATGCACCATTTTTTTTATTTTACTAGCCAATTGTTCATTTTCCTCTCGTGTACATAAGTAATGCCTGAACTCCATTGAAATCCCTCACAGAAAAATCATGTATATTTCATGTGTGATTATAAGTGAATGGATGGTTGCTACGCATTACGTAAACATTTGGGGTAAATCTGAGCTCACTAAAAAGATTTGTCTTCAACTGACAGATGGGTTGGACACACACTGCATATGTGTTTAGCAATGAACTGTGTTCCATGCCATTGCTTTTACAGTAATATATTATTGAGCTTTTGTAGTGAGAATATTGATTCATAGCTAGTTTAATGTTTCATTCATATTTCAACTTAAAGTTTAAATTGGATTCCATGACTATCACATTTCTTCATTATTCAAGATACTAAAAAAAATCTCATACATAATTTGATTAATGCCTAATCATATAATATGGTTTGGTGTGTAAAGTTTAGTAATATCGATTGCTAATGTTCTTCTGGTTATGTGGTTGTTTTATCTTTTGAGCACCTAAGTGTTCTTGCATGGCGCTTATGCACATACTCCAAATTAGCACAGTAGTAACATAATTCACCAAGCTAGTAATCTGCCGGAATGGTGTAACTTTATATTAACTATATACTTTAAATCTTTAGCCATCTTTGGCCATTTAATGTAAAATGTTTTTAATCGAGATCATTCAAAAAAGAATGATAAATTAATGACATTCACAAAAGCGGGTTTGTTAAGTTTGGTAAGGATTGTTAGTACTGTATAACCCGTCACGGCAGATAGGAACATTAGTATGTGATCTAAATCAGACATGATTTAAGACAAGTAAGAGCATCATTACTTCCACATATATTAACAATAACATTGTCTTTAATATAATATTAGACCAAGTACGCATATTATACCTGATAAAAAAGTGTTTTTTTTTTATGTTGGGTGTTGTTTACTTATTAGTTGTTGTTGTTTACTTATGATCTGTAAACTGTGTATTATATTGTATTGTATTATAACTGTGTATTATATTATAAAACATTTGTTCTTGACATCCCTCATCATTAGATGATGCTCAAGACTTAGTCAAAGCACCTTGTGACTCAAGCAAAGTTGTATTGTAGCCCGGCTCTAGACCTTACATACTGTATCTTTCATCTCAGCCCAGCTAAAATATTAGCAACAACTTCATTCTTCATATTTTTGTGTGAGAGTTGACAAAGTGCAAGCACAAGTTTGATGATGAAATCGCTATAGTTGCAGACTATTTGAGACATTTCCTGTAATGTTTTATGAATACATATTAATCCTGGTTTATATCTGACAATATAATGACGGAGACAAGTGAGCATGTGTCATATGTGTATTCACATTTCTTAATCTCAAAGAAACATGACAGTGATGTGTGTTTTATTACATGGTAATTCTCCAAATCTGGATAACACAAGGTGAACATTATGGTTCAGTATAGATAACTGACATAGTGTTACAAGTAACTGCAATGGCTATTGCTGTAATTGCAAAATGAAAGTGAGTTTAAAATCTAAAATAAATAAATAAATAAATAGTAGAAGAGTAAACCTGTTAAGCATATAGATGAGACTCATAAACAGCCTATTTTAGTATTTTATGTGTAAAACCTTATTTAAAAAAAATATTTATTTAACAGTAAGTATATGGGGTGCTACAAGAACCTAAATAGAGTGTTAAATATTTTGGCCTTGTCCGGTTAGATTACATAGAGATTGTTCCAATAATATACAACAGTTTCACTAAACGTTTAATAATACACATTTCTCAAGTCACATTTCTGTATTCCTTTTCAAATTTTACAGCATTTAAAATGAGCTCATTTAAACAAAAATGCTAAAATATCATGTTCAAAATATACCAATCTTATTTTCCTTTTAATCATGACAGTTCGTTGCCAGGGTTGCGGTTTTTGCACCAAACATTTGGGATTCATTTCAAAGTAATCAGCAGATTATTAATAACCAAGATCTTGTTTTAAAGCAATAAGAATTACATCGAAAAAATGTCTGTAAAGAGTAAGTGCAGTCGTTTTGTCTATGATGTACAGAACCATTTATATTGTAAGACATTTTGCAGAGATGTCTAAAACAGCTCAAATGGAGCTGCTAAACTGAATGCTGGGTAACCGTATGCTGTCAACTCTCAACTGCATATTACAGGGTTACTCTAAAAAAATAAATAAAAATAAAATAAAAAATCACTAGATATGTATCCTATAGTGTAAGATAAGTGTGATAGCCTTTCAAATTCATTTTACTTGAAGCTATATGTTGTGGTCATGGTGCTGTATGTTTCATGTTGTTGAACTGTTGGAACATTCAGGAACCTCAGACTACCATGCCAGCTACCACTACACTGCACACTGCGTAAGAGTGAAAGAGAGACGATGTGCGGTACATGCATGCACAAGCAGACCTGAAAAGTCCTTCCCAGAAAGTTTTCGAAAGAAAATTGTGCATCACAACAATCCTTAATACCCGGCTCACAGCTTTTAAAATCACCATTAGCAAATTTTGCCTATATGCTTGTGAACCTGGACTTACACTCTAGTATGTTTTGAGTGCTGAATTCACTGAAATACTGAAATAATGTTCTTACACAGCAACGCCTATAATAAGTTGTAAATAACATTGCAGCGTTAACTTTCATATCAGTACAGCAGCTAGACAAATGCGATTAATATTAAGGCATATTTCTCAGTTAAAGCAATACTTCACCGAAACGTGCTAATGTACTAAAAAAGAACGGCACCAATTAACTTGATCAGCCGCTACTAGGCTTCTACTAATATTAGCACTGTTAGCTTCACTGTGTGTGTGTGTGTTTTTTTCAAACACTTGTCTTAAACTCTATCACTATCAATAAACTAGATGCTCTTAGAAAAAAAATAGCTGTATTTTTTTATTTAATTTCTTAGACTGACAACGTTCATAAAGAGAGGGAGAGGAATCTTCAGATGTTTGTTTTTAGCCGCGAGTTAGCTATTGCTAACATCCGTAATACCTTTTATTTTGTTTTATTTTTTTCATTAATAACACCAGGAACATGGTTCTGTAGGATTTTACAACTGTATGGAAGCTGATTACCTGCCAGAGTTCTGGGTGACTGTCTTACAACTGCTTATAATTATTCATTCATACAAGACAGGGCATGTGTTTTTGAATAAATGAATAAATTCATGGGCATCTGGAAGATTCTGCTAATCCGACAGTGAGTGCTTATGTGAGAACATGACAGAAAACATGCTTAATGTAAATGAAAAAAACATCTATTTCTCACTTACACACACACACACACACACACACACACACACACACACGCACGCAATCACATACAGCTGTACATATACGCTTCTGCTGAGAAGTGGGATTGCATTGTGTGCGATATGTATGTTACAAACACGTCGTCAATGTAGCACCACTTTATTGGTAAACAAGGAAACTCAGTTTGGTCAATAAATGATCTGTGGGCGTGCTGCTCCCCTTAAGAAAGCCTCGATGAGTCCTTTAGGAGTGCCCTGCTGTGTGGTTTTATGGGGGAGAAAAACACACACACACACACACACACACACACACAACACAAATGTTGCTTAATGAGCCTCTTCTCATGGTGGAGCATTTTTAGATATTTTGCAGCCAAATGTCTTTTGTTCTTTACCACGGCTATTTTCATGCGCGCTTGGTCTTGGAGTGGTAAAATAACAGTAATTGCTGGATCGTTTGCAGGTTGTTTAGCTTGTGTACTGAGCCAGATGAGATGAGCTAATGAGCACAGCTTCCAGTGGCAATTAGTGAAGCAGCCGTGTACATCACAGATGATTTGCAATTAACTAGCTACATATTATATACTGTATGTGCCAGGAGCTCTGGTGTACTGGTTTGGGTGATGATGTGAGGAGATGGAGAAGTGAATTAGGCTAAAATGGCACTGAAATATTCACTCTTCAATGAGCGCTTGGGACAACTCTGCGTGTAGTGAATAGAAAATTGTGATAGGCAGACGTACTGTGCATATACACTGTGCTTTGAAGAAATCTGCCATTGTTTTAATTGGCGCAGAGAGTGTTGAGATTCAAGAGAGATCAAACAGTTCACAAGAATGTTCACATTGTGAACATTCAGCTATAACATACAACCATGCGGAGGTTTATAACAATCTCACGGAAGAGGTTGGTATAAGCACAGCTCAGTGAAACACACTGAGGATGCTCCCTCTGAAGTGGGAGCAAAGGAAGATCGCTTTGGAAGCTGTTTCTTGTGTGACATCACACAGCGGCTTCTGTGATATTTGGTAAGACTGTCAGTTCCTCTGACAGACACGGCAGATGGCTATGTGTGTGTGCGCGTGTGTGTGAGTGTGGATAATACCATTGTTGTTACACTCTAGGATGGCAGCAGCTTTAACACTGCTTAGCTGCTGAAATTTGAATGCCAAAGACACGAGAACACAAGGAAACAGAGAACAACCTGCAACATCAATCCATAATGAATCGCTTTTTGGTATAAAACAAACATTTGTAGTGTGTCTATCTCTCATCAGATTGCTCTTTTATATGGGTATTTGGTTACTGAGAACTAAAAGGGTCACGATTTTCTTCGGAAAATGCTACACTCTGTCTTTGCTGAGATTTACTCACTCTTGTCAATCAGACCTTTAGCCATTAATGAATGGCGGGCTGCACAGAGCCTCAGGCTTTCACTAATGCCACCCCCATGCGATAGTCCTTTCTCATTCTATTTCCTCACACATTAATGAGCTTCAGAAAGAAGCATACATGATGGACTCTTTGCAGCTGTGCTCTTCGTTGAGCCAAGCTTACAGTACCTAGTGTTCTCGTTTGGTCACCGCTCCAACACTCAAGCACTGGTCCTAGTTGCATTGAGGCTCCACCAAAGTGTAAGCCAAATCATGACATCTAACTTTAAACAGCAGTTTTCTAATGTAGAATGTGTCTTGAGATGAAGATGGTTTAAAAAATGAAGATGTTTAAAACCTAAACAAAGATATCAATATTAGATTTGACCACATATTATGAGCTGGGCCTCAACGTTGTTCTGTGTTTATAGCAATAGGACAGAGTGGACAGGACAGCTGTACACATGTGCTGTGTGCATGTCACCAGTCTGTAAAGGAAAGAAAAAGAGTCTCAAAATGACATTTATGACATCACTGGAAGTCAAATCCAATAAATTGTTCTGAGAATGCTAACAATGTGGAGGTGTATAGGTCTATAATCAAATGTCCAGTGTGCTTGTGTTTTCTGATAAATTCTTTCAGTATAATATGAATGATTGTTCTGCTGCTTTCATCATTACATAAGAGGCATCTTAAAACATAAAGACAATCAATCTAAAATTGACAATTTCTAGCCTGGTTAGGTGAATTTGTATATCATTAAGCCTCTGTAAAGAAATATCCTAAAATCCTAAAATGTATAAATCAAAGCATGATGTTACCAAACTCTGGCTGTGTTCCTTCATTTATTTATTAAAATTTTGACAGAAAAATTTTGCTTATTTTTGAGCCTAGGACTGCTGTGTGTGCACCAAATTAGTTGCTTGTGTATCTTGACAGTCATGTCCACACATTTCCAATCACCATGACAAGATCTGCCAAAATGGCTACTGGATGATAGGCTTTGCAGCTAAATCCTGTCTTCTATCATAATTGCATGATATTAATTGTATGCAAGACTAGTGAGATTTCCTGCACACTATTGTTGGAAAATGTGACCTTATCTAGCCATGTTTTCAATTAAATTAGTGAACTATTATGCTAGCATGCATTATGTTATACAGTATAAAGGACATAAATTGTCAATCTTGCATCAAGTAGTCTCTAAATGGCCTAATCGTCATGTATTTTTGTAAAACTAATTACTATACTTTCAGTATCAGTTTAGTTGTCTCTTATACACACTATGGCATTAGAAAAGTTGTGGTGACTCCTCCTAGGGTTAAAACCCTTCACCTGATTGGCTGGTGTAGGCCTCCTAAAGCAAACAGAGATGTCATTTCCTCATTTCCTACACAAACAACTCTCAAAGAGTGTATGCTCCCGGAGAGGCCTTACTGAGTGCTAGTGTTCAATTTACAGGTTTGAAACTGTAGATTAATACTGTCTCCTGGGAGTCTATTATCAAGTCTGCTCATCCATGCAACAGTGACCGCCATCAAGCCTAATTCGAGCCACACCCCATCACCAATTAAGCCTCGTCCCTGCTGGGGTCGGCCCCACGATAACGAGAGTGGTGACAACTGAGTCATTAGCAGGCCGCAGCTACAGAACCGGGGAGAGGAGCCATTAGGGGACACAACGAGTCGCCTTAAAGTCCCCACTGAGCGTTTGCTTCTGCCTCAATGGGCCCTGCCTGCCTTGGTGAGCCAATTAAAGTTGTTATTGGGAGACACAAAATAATTAAAGGTGCTCTTTGTTGTTTTTTATTTGGGCTACACCGGGCCGCCCCTGGCAGTGTTGCAATATGTTGTCTGATGTTTGGTATTCAATTTCCCGGTTAAGTATCAAAAATAAGAGTGGGCATGTGGGCATGTTCTTCTATTTGATGGCGGTGTATTGCTATTGTCTGTTTATGTTCTGCTGCAGCAATGTTGCAGCATGACAGGAGTGAGCTGCGAAGTGCAAACATAACGTTTGTTGGTAAATATCCTGGATAAAATAAGGTGTGGCAGTATTTTCTAACATGCATTGGTCCTGGAAACACATATGGTGAAATTAATGACATCAATTGAGAATTGAAATCAGATATTCGACCTTATTTTTGCTTGGACACATACACAAATTGGAAAATTTTAAATAATGTGAACAGCTTTATGATTCAACTGCAATATAATACTGTTAACAATAATGTAAAAGTATACTATATAAAATAATTTTTAACTACATCCACTATATATATATAGTGGATGTAGTTAAATGTTTTTTAAAATAGTATATTATTACATTATTAATTATAAATTAATTATAAATACAGACACACACAGACACACACACACACACACACACACACACACACACAGACACACAGACATACATTCTTTGGAGGGATGTTTCACCTTGTTACTGCATCTTTGTGAATGCAATTTCATGGCTGAGCTGTGGAGGGCTCTATGGCCTTATGTGTGGGTTAAATTTATTTAGTGTTACCAAGATTTCATCAATGAATTCCCAGAGCCATAAATTAAGTGTTCCAGCAGGGGCATACATGTGACTGAGAAAGCACACAACATAACACAACAACAACAACAACAACACACACACACACACACACACCTCTTACTCCCAAACAAACACAACCTCAAGCCATAATGAGACAAAAACAATACAGCATGTGTTTATTGATTTGTTGGAAATTATGTAAAAACAGTGTAAATTATGTTTTTAAACTCTAGGACATGAAATCCAGTTATGTCAGAATAGATGTGGAGACCTGAATAGGACAACATATTCCTACCACTGAAATACAGATTTTTTGTCTTTCTTTACATTATATAATAGTGCACTTATTCTGTACTTTATCAGCGTAAATAGAAATAAAGGTGTGTCAGTGTATCCTGACATTAATACATTCATAACATCATACTGAAACATGTATTACCAGGACATAGCTGATTAAAGCTGTACTACTCCCATCACTTGAACAGTATGTAAACTAAATATACCTTTTCCAATTATTTTATTCATTCAGTTCAGTTATCTTTAAAAAGAATTATGTTCTACCATTAGCACTAACCAGATATGAGTTTTGCCTGTGAATCTGCCTGTGATACGATTTATACAGCCTTTGTTTTCTGGCTTCAATCCTATAGTCAGTCAATTATACAATTAACAAAATGCATTTCCACACTTAATAATGCACACTTCATTTTCATGGCATAGCACACCAGGGAAAACATCACTTTGGTGATGCAAAAACAAGGTCAAAGATGTATTTGTGTATCCCACCAGAGCGGTTTGTTTTCCCCAGTTTTTCCCCCCAGCAATGCAGTTGAGCATTGGACTGAATCACAGACTGAATGTTGTCAGGCCCTACCCAAAACACTTTACTTCACACTCCAATCAGGGGACTGGCATTATAGCAGGCAGTATATATGCATCCCATTGTTATTTGAATTTCACCCAGCAAACTATGGCATTATAAACAGGACCTTTTTTGTGCAGTCTTCAGAGGTGTCATTGCAGAAAGTGTGTTTTCACCATGGGGACTGCAAGCTGTGCCAAAGCGCAACCATTGTATCATAAACACAAGCGGACAAAGCGGATCTGTTCCAAGCAAGGCCTGGATTTTGCTCTATGCCTTGATATATCAAAAAAGGCATTTTTCACTGATCAATTTCACTGATGTATATTTCACCAATTACACATTACAAATTACCCTCTGAGGTCTGTGCTTATTTTTGCCCATTTCTGATACGAGTTTTTTTTTTTTTTTTTTTAAAGCGCCTAATTTAATTTGCATAATCATCCTCCAGACTTGCTGGAATTTTTGAGCAGACTTTCATGCAATATTCTTTCACTTGCAAGATGTTTGAGGGTTTTCTTGCACGTACTTCCCATTTTGAATCCCCCCACAACGTTTCAATGGAATTCAAATCTGGGATTTGACTAGGACATTCCATAACTCTTCTTTTTAGTCATTCCTTGGTGGATTTGCTAGTGTGATTAGGATCATAATCCTGTTGAAAGGTCCACTTTCGGATCAACTTCAACTTTTGGACAGGTGGCCTCACAATATCTTAAAGTACTGAATATAATGCAGAATTCATAGTTGAATCAATGAATGCAAACTGTCCAGTTCCTGAGACAGTGAAGCAACCCCAAACCATAACATTTCCACCACCATGCTTCACAGATGGTATGAGGTTCTTCTCCTGAAAAGCTATCTTTGGTCTGTGGCAAACATGTCTTCTGTTACTGTGGCCTATCTTTCATTCATCTCTCCAGAGCACATTATTCCAAAAGGCCTGGTCTTTGCTCATTGGCAAATTGTAGTCTTGCAAAGGTTTTTTTCCTGGCACATCTCACATGCAGGTCAAATTTGTACAATCTCTTTCTGATTGTAGAAGCATGCACTTTGACACCAATAGTTGCAAGACTTACTTGCAGATCCTCGGATGAAATTTTAAGAGTTCTTTTTGTATGAAACGGTCTGCTCTTGGGCTGAATAGAAAAGACAGCCAGTCTTGGACAAATTGGCTATCGTTTGAAATCTGTGCCATTTGTAGATTATTTTCCTTACAGTGGAATGACGTATTTCAAATAATTTGGAGATCTTTTTAAATCCCCTGCCAGACTTGACAGAACCTTTTATTGTGAAGGCCTAACAGAACTCTTTAGATCTTGGCATGGAAGCACCACACACCTCAATAACAAAGGGAACACCAGACACTAGATATGTTAGGGGTATAAATAAAACAGGTTCCACCCGCACTCCCTAAGCAGGTTCTCATCACTGACATTTACATTTACATTTATTCAGTTGGCAGACGCTTTTATCCAAAGCGACTTACAAATAAGCAAAGCGATATATCAAGCAGGGAACAATACAAGTAGTGCTACTATACAAGATCCATTAATTGAATACCAGAGGAAGCAAAGTGTACAGAGTAGAGGTATAAGTGCATTGTCTGTGGGTTTTTTATTTTTTATTTTTTTAGGAGTTGGTTAGGTGTTCACGGAAAAGGTGGGTCTTTAGCTGTTTTTTGAAGATAGTGAGAGACTCTGCAGTCCGGATTGAGATCAGAAGAGCATTCCACCACTGGGGAACGGTAAGCGTGAAGGTTCTGGAGAGGGACCTTACGCCTCGCTGAGTGGGAACTACTAAACGTCGGTCGCTAGTCGATCGCAGATTGCGAGAGGGAATGTATGCCTTCAGGAGAGAGTTGAGGTTGGAGGGTGCTGTTCCTGACAAGGTCTTGTAGGTGAGCATCAAGGCCTTGAACTTGATGCGGGCAGCTACAGGAAGCCAGTGGAGGGAGATGAAGAGGGGTGTGACATGAGTAGTCTTGGGCTGGTTGAAGCCAAGGCGCGCTGCAGCATTCTGAATCATTTGAAGGGGTTTGATGGAGCTGGCTGGGAGGCCTGAAAGCAGTGAGTTGCAGTAGTCCAGTTTAGAGATGACAAGAGCCTGGACTAGTATCTGTGTAGCCTGTTTGGTGAGGAATGGTCGGATTTTCTTGATGTTGTACAGGATGAACCTACAGGACCTTGCAGTTGCTGAGATGTGGTCTGTAAAGGTCAAGCCTTCATCAAGAATCACCCCAAGGTTCTTGGCCGTCTTGGTTGGCATGAGTGTAAGTGAGCTGAGCTGTACAGTGAAGTTCTGGTTGATTGAGGGATAGGCTGGGATGACGAGAAGCTCCGATTTTCCCAGGTTAAGCTGAAGATGGTGCTTCTTCATCCAGACCGAGATGTCTGACAGGCAAGAAGAGATGCGTGCAGAAACAGATGGGTCGTCAGGCTGGAAGGACAAATAGAGCTGGGTGTCATCAGCATAGCAGTGATAGGAAAAGCCATGAGACTCAATCACCTGACCGAGAGATGTAGTGTAGATAGAAAAGAGGAGTGGACCCAGAACTGACCCCTGTGGAACGCCAGTTGTGAGTTGCTGAGTTTCAGAAATACCTCCGCTCCATGATACCTTGAAGGATCTGTCCGAAAGATAGGATTCCACCCAGCGTAGAACCATTCCAGTGATGCCCAGGTTGGAGAGAGTTGATAGGAGGATCTGATGGACATCTTGAACACCTGATTCTAAATTTATGGAATTGAAGGTGTGATAAATGTACTTTTTCCATGTGACTGATCCATTTTTTTTAATTCAAGTTGTGAAAATGACTACAAAATGTTGATTTTATGTGTCACTTGATAGAGTGGTTCAGCTTTATTAATAGGCATTGTTTCAAAGAGGATCAAATGTTTGCTTGTCCATATATGTAAAAAAAAGCCATCAATTTAGGCTGTGGGCTACTCATCACTCCATGATTTTAAGCCCAATTATCACCAGGCTGCCAGTGTTGGTCCCTTAAGCAAGACTCTTAACCCTTTGTGCTCCCTGCATGCTAGTGGCTAGCCCTGTGTTGGATATGCACAGAAAAAAAATTCTCTGTACGTTACAGGTACACTCCCGCCGGCAGATGGCGCTGTGGCGTTGCAGTGCAAAGACTGCTGCAGAGCACGTGTGTGCACGAGATTACGTAAAGAGGATGGTTTAATATTTGCCTTTGTTTTGGTGTTTGGTTCTCCCCTTGTTTAGTATTGTGTTATGTTCGAGGGTGTGTCTTGATTTACTCTAGCTGTCGGTGGTTTAGTTTAATTATGATGGTTATTTAAACCCCTTGTGTTGCTATGCACTTCACGCAGTATTATTTGTATATGTTAACGTAGTAGCAAATACGTTTATAATGCTAAGCAGTCTTGTTTATGTGTCCCGTTCTGTTCCCTGCCTCGAATCCAGTTTCTCGTTAATCTTGTTCAGTATTGACCGCATTGAATGTATCCTGATTTAAGTTTCCAAAATAAAGAAGTTGATCTGCACCTGCTTCTGCTTCTCAACCTGTTTCGTAACAGAATACTGCACCTACCATGTGGAAGCAGAAGGTCAACATGAGCACCACCAAAGCTGCCAAATTTCAATTCAATTCAATTCAATTTTATTTGTATAGCGCTTTTTACAATAGTCATTGTCTCAAAGCAGCTTTACAGAAATAAAAAAACAGGTATAAACAGTCAGAAACATCTATAGAGAGACAAACAGGAACAGATAAACAGAGACAAACAGGTAGAAAACAAATGGAATTTATCCCAACTGAGCAAGCCACTGAGTGGCGACGGTGGCAAGGAAAAACTCCCTAAGATGTTTTTTGAGGAAGAAACCTTGAGAGGAACCCGACTCAGAAGGGAAACCCATCCTCATCTGGGTAACACAGAATGTGAAGGTAACACAGATAACGTGAAAAATGAGAAGTATGGCCTTAGGAGCAGCCGTAGTCCCAGCAGAAAATTTGGGCTCATCCAGAGGCAGAGGGGATCTGGATTTCCAATATCTCCATAAATTCGTGTGGGGCTCGGCAAAAAGAGAGAGAAAGGGAGAAAAACGATTAGGACTGTGAATTAGTGAGATAGAATCATGTCAGGGTAAGCTTGAGTAAACAAATACGTTTTAAGCCTAGATTTAAACACTGAGACTGTGTCTGAGTCCCGAACACTAATAGGAAGACTGTACCATAACTGTGGGGCTCTATAAGCGAAGGCTCTTCCCCCTGCTGTAGACTTCACTATTCTAGGTAATATCAAATAGCCTGCATCTTTTGATCTGAGTAGGCGTGGCGGATCATATAAAACCAGAAGGTCGCTTAGATATTGTGGTACCGTGTAGTGCTTTATAGGTTATTAGAAGTATTTTAAACTTAATGCGAAATTTTACAGGAAGCCAATGCAGTGTGGATAAGATCGGGGTGATGTGGTCATATCTTCTAGTTCTAGTAAGGACTCTAGCAGCTGCATTCTGGACTAACTGGAGTTTATTTATATTCTTACTGGAACATCCAGACAGTAAGGCATTACAGTAATCTAATCTAGAGGTGACGAATGCATGAACCAGTATTTCTGCATCATGTAGTGACAGTATGTTTCTTATCTTAGAAATATTTCTGAGATGAAAGAACGCTATCCTAGTAATATTATCTACATGAGCATCAAATGATAGACTGGAGTCAATAATCACTCCGAGGTCTTTAACTGCTCTACTTGATGAAACAGAAAGACCATCCAGAGTTACTGTGTAGTCAGGAAGATTACTTCTAGCTACACATGGGCCTAATAAAAGTATTTCTGTTTTATCAGAATTAAGTAAAAGGAAGTTAGTTAACATCCAACATCTAATGTCATTTACACAATCCTCAACTTTAGTAAGCTTCTGTCTGTCCTCTGGCTTCGCTGACACATACAGCTGTGTAATTTGAGGTGTGGCATCGCTTGTTCTGGGAACAGAGTCAACAAATAAATGAAGAACCTGCTCAGCTTCACTGCCTTCTGAAGCTGCTACAGCAAGTCAGGCCATGTGCCACGTCGCCATCCATGCAAGCTCCCCTGCCTACACTGCCGGAAAGCTATGCCGCGCTACGCGGGCAGCCGAGCTACATGGTTTACTGGGGCTTCCCACTGCTGGGGAAATACACCATGCTAGACAGGCAGCAGAGCTAGCCGAACTCCTAGGGGCTTCCCACTACAGGGGAACTACACCATGCTAGACAGGCAGCAGAGCTACCCGAACTACTGGGGATTCCCGCTGCCGGGGGACTAAACTGTGCAATGCAGGCAGCAGGAGGTCGCAGCCCCAGAGTCCCAGCCCGAGGTTAACCTGGCGACCTCTGGTCCCCCCGTCTGAGGTCAACTTGGCGGCCTCAGAGCTTCAGCCCGAGACCTGCAGGAAAGTCTCAGCTCTGGAGCCCCAACCCGAGGTCAACTTAGTGACCTCGGAGCTCCAGCCTGAGGTTAACCAGAGACCCGCGGGGAAGTCTCTGTCGCTGAGGAAGCTGTCCCACTGCTCTGTCCTGCTGAGGAAGCTATCCTGCTCTCCTGGCCTGCTGAGGAAGCTGTTCCACTGTCCGGTCCAGCTGAGGAACCTGTCCTGCTGCCCTGACCTGCTGAGAAAGCTATCCTGCTGCCTTGTCCTGCTGAGGAAGTTATCCGGCTGTCCTGCCCAGCCGAGGAGGCTGTACTGCTGTCCTGCCCAGCCGAGGAAGCTCTCCTGTTGTCCTGCCCAGCCGAGGAAGCTGTCCCACTGTCCTGCCCAGCTAAGGAAGGTGTCCTGCTGTCCTGCCCCGCTAGGGGTGGTGCTCCGCCTGTCTACACCCCGGCGAAGGTCACCTTGTTTTTCAATGCATCAAGAGTTCTGTTACGCTCCCACAGGCAGATGGGGCTGCGGCGTTGAAGTGCAAAAACTGCTGCAGAGCATGCGTGTGCCGAGATTACGTAAAGAGGACTGTTTAATATGGACACGTGCCTTTGTTTTGGTTTTTGGTTCACCCCTGTTTAGTATTTGGTTAGGTTGGAGGGTGTGTCTTGATTTACTCCAGCTGTTGGTGGTTTAGTTTAATTATGTTGGTCACTTAAACCCCTTGTGTTGCTCTGCACTTCGCGCAGTATTATTTGTGTATGTTAACGTAGTAGTGAATACGTTTAGAATGCTAAGCAGTCTTGTTTACGTGTCCCGTTCTGTTCCCTGCCTTGCATCCAGTTTCTCGTTCAACCTCGTTAATCTAATTCAGTATTGACCTCATTTAATGTATCCTGATTTAAGTTTATAAAATAAAGAAGTTGATCTGCACCTGCTTCTGCTGACCGACCTGTTTGGTAACATGTATTTGTGACAATAAAGGCTATCTTCTTCTTCTTCTTCTCCTCCTCCTCCTTCTATTATTACTGAGGACACCAGACACTAAATTAAATCTTCAGCCCTTACCCCTCAATTCCTCTGATTTCCACCCTCAGATCCTTTTTTACTTTTGATTTATTAAGACATAAAACTGGCATATATAAACAAAGTGGGGTATAAATGGATGAGTGAATGGAAGGAAGCATGTGGAGGAGGTACCCCGGCTGAACAGACACATGAAAGATTGATAAGCAGCCCTTGTGCAGCTCTGGCCGAGTATCAGACATACTCGTTCGCCTTTGATGCACCCACTTTGTGATGACTGTGTGCTGTGTATGTCACAGATGCCGCATCATATATTAGCATCACATTAAAGAGGTAGGCTGGTTACGCTGGAAACTGAAGGCTGCCTACAAGATGGGTGCTATTGTGTAATAGCAACAAGATGATGATAGAACATCAAAGAGTCAAGATGATGATACTATAGCCTTTAGGTTAATGTGCTTGGATGAAAATGAATAACAGAATACATATAACATGTCAGTTACTTTTCAGTTGTTAGTAGTATAAACAATATTAAACTTTATTCTAGATCAAATGAGAACTATTTAAAAATAATCTGCTATACTACTTTTGGACTACTTAGGGTGCTTCACACATTTAGTCCATTTGGGTCAAACTCTGGTGCATTTACACCCCTTGGTCTGCTTAATTTAGGCTTCACAACACAATCACACTATGATCTGGATGAAAATAATGTGGCTGAGTGTATCTAGGAAAGGTACTGTTATTCCAGTACCAAGTGAATTTGAGTGTGGTGATATCGCAGTGAGAACATGATTCAAAGCTGAATTGACTCAATGGCAGGAAGTAAACCAAACATGTCATGGATTTTTTATTTACAAGCAGCATTGTTTGTAGCTGCAAACTGCTAAACTGAGCTACACATTCCAAACTATGCACACTTGCCAAATGAGTGTTTAGATTTTTTTTACTGTTGATGTATATCTGACCAATGAATGAAACAGTTTTAAGAGTAATTTATTAACCATCACACTCTTCAGCCAATGTTTTTTCATTTTTTATTTTTGCTTCATTTTTATTTGTGTGCAGTGTGAAGCCAAACCAAATACCAAATGAACCAAAAGTACCAATTTAACTCTGATTCAACCCCCTGATGACACCAGAATGATGAATTTATTACAGACTAAATTGGTTCCAGAGTAAATATCAAAACCATAGGTTTTCATGTTTAGAACCCTTTAGTGCTCAAATCATACGAGCATTTTTGGGACCCCTAGGGTTACTGTCCCAGTAAGTATTCTCAAGTTTCATGTCCATCAATCAAGCTGTGCTCAAGATATGGCCTGACTTCCTGTTTGGCGGTTAAGGACAAAAGCTTTTGTATATCAAAAGACCTTTTGAAAACTTTTGTCGAGATCATCTCAGCCAAATCTGTTGAAGATTGAATTAAAATTGTTGGCTGTGAAAAGAAAAAAATTGGAATGTGTTTAAAGCTTTTTCAAAAAACTCAAAATCGTGGAAAATCCAATATGGTGGAGATCAGAACCTGCATGAGCCAAGGAAAAATTATTAATGTGGAACAAGAATTTCATTCCTATGTCAAATGGATCCAAAGTTATAAGCTATAAATTCTAAGTTCTAAGTTAAAATTGGTGAAATGACTAATGACACTTTGCCCAAGCAGTTTGCCAAATGTTCTACCATATGGTTCTAGGGGCTGCCATAGACTTGCATCAATAATAATAAGTAGAAGAAAATGAACAATAAAACATACAGCAATAGGGCCTCAGCATCATAATAATAACAATAACAATAATAATAATAATAATAATAATAATAATAATAATAATAATAATAATAATAATAATAATAATAATAATAATAATAAAATAATAATAATAAAATAATAATAATATTCTGGCTACGTGGTAAATGTAATTGGAGTCAGCTGTACAGTAATATCCCTTTGGAAACAGAGTGTTTTGTTGCAATATATATTAACCAGACTACAGCTATGAAGTGTAAGGAAGGCATACAAGGTGTACTTATTCATTAACAAAACCAAGAAACAACCAAACCAACACCACACAGCCTAAAGTGCTACTACATTGTCTGTCCAAATCACAGAGATAAAAATACAGTGAAGGGCCAATTGCTTCTGTCTCAATCGTTATGAATGTAGATGTTCACCCTGTCAATCAGAACTGTGGTGAGAGTTGGCTTGGAGCTGAGTTAATTGCCGTGTGAGAGACCCTAACACAGTTGAAAATGCAGATAAAGACAGAAAGGCAGAGAGGGAGAGAGAGACAAAAAGAGAGATAGAGAGGGAGAGAAAGAAAAAGAGGGAGAGAGAGAATGAGAGAGAGTGTTTGAGGGAGACAGAAGTAAAGGAAAGGTCTGCTTAACTGAAAATTGTCATTTCTGACAAGTCTCTAATCATTCCTTTTCCATTTCGACCAGTTACCAAAACTCTCCCCCACTTATATCGTAAATTGCAATTAGAAGTCATCATGACATGCACCAGGGGTCCTGACCCGTAATAATGCCTAACACGGAGAAACCTTATTATCCATCAAAGGGGTGCTTTGGCACATGCCAGTGCCAGTGCTGCATTTTCGTCTTTTTCTTCTGTGTGACATGCACGGATAATCTTTTGACTTCTCGTCTTTGGTAATTTGGATTGATTTAAAGGTTATTTTTACGGTCTTATGAGTGGAATAATTTTAGCTGTCTTTGTCAAGCCACAAATTGCACATCATTAAGAAGACTTTGAGGCATCAAAACGTGACAGGACGTGCAAGTCATCACAAAGGTTAGTCACCTGCGGTGGAAACAATATGCTTGTTTATGCCACTGCGGCTAAATTCTGTACTGCAGTCAATTCTTATCCCCTTATTTCACAAACAAAGAGAAGCATGCAGTGTCTGAATTGATCTGAAAAGGAAGAGAATGCAGCGAAAAGCAACTTCCCAGAGGAAGAAATAATACAATACAGAGATTTTTTAAAGAATGACACACAGAAGATCAAAGCAAACCAGATTTCTTCCTGCTATTTTTCTTAAAACAAAATTTCATCAGTTTTTTTACTTTTTACTTTTTTTTTAATCATACACACAATATGCTTAATATGCTATCAGGTATATAATATGCTTGAATTGCAAAGGAGCCATTTTAGTTAATGGTATATATATATATATATATACACAAAAACAAAACTTAACATAAAACAGATGTATAGATGGAGGAAATTTAAGACCCTTGTTTCAGAGCCATATCTCCCTGCCATTGTCGCCTGGTTTCCCACTGAAGCTAAGCAGGCCTGAGCCTGGCCAGTACGTGAATGGGTGAACTCCTGGGGAAAGCTGAGCTTGCTCCTTGAAGTGGTACTAATGAGGCCAGCAGGGGGTGTTAACACTGTGGTCTGTGTATGTGGTCTGTGTATGGGGCCTAATGCCCCAATATAGTGACATGGACAGTGTCACTATAAAACTCCACTATCTTTACTGGCACCCTGTCCAGGGTGTACCCTGCCTTGAGCCTGATGCTCCAGGTTCCCTGTGACCCTGAAAAGGTAGTGGTAGTGGCGCAGGTGGTAGAGCGGGTTGTCCCCTAATCGTAGGGTTGGCGGTTCGATTCCCGGTGACTCCACATGCCGAAGTGTCCTTGAGCAAGACACTGAACCCCAAGTTGCTCCCAATGGCAGGCTAGCACCTTGCATGGCAGCTCTGCTACCGTGGGTGTGTGTGAATGGGTGAAAGACACAGTGTAAAGCGCTTTGGATACAAGTGCACATTAACCATTTTACATTTTATGATGGATGGATGTTTCCTTCCCCAGGAGTGCTCGACCAACAGAGATCACAAAGAGCAAGATGTGTAATAGTCCACATAGGTCACAAAGGAACCATGGTAACTTCTAAGCAACTAAAGGCCTCTCTCAATTTGGCTAATGTTCATGAGTCCACTATCAGGAGAACACTGAACAACAATGGTGTGCAAGGAGAAAACGATGTTTGAAAGAACCTTGCTGCCCTTCTGCAGTTTGATAAAGATCACATGGATAAGCCAGAAGGATTCTGGGAAAAAATGTTCTGTGAATGGATGAGACCAAAATAGAAATTTTTGGTTTAAATTCTTTAGAAGCATTATGTGTTTAGAAAGGAAACCACAGCACTCCAGCATAAGAACCTTATCCTATGTGTGAACTATGGTGGTGGTGTTATTATGGTTTGGGCCTGTTTTGCTGCATCGGGGCCAGGATGATTTGCTATCATTGATAAAACAATGAATTCTGAATCATATCAGTGAATTCCAAAGGAAAATGTCAGGATATCTATCCTTGATCTGAATCAGAAGAGAAAGTGGGTCATGTAGAAAGACAATGACCCTCAGCACACAAAGAATTCTAGCAAAGAATGGTTAAAGAAGAATAAAGTTAATGTTTTGGAATGGTCAAGGACCTGAAGCATGCAGTTGATGTGAGGAAACCTACCAACATCCCAGAGTTGAAACTGTTCTGTACTGAGGAATGGGCAAAAATTCCTCAAAAAAATTCCTCAAGCTGATGTACAGGACTGATCAACAGTTACCAGAAATGTTTAGGTGCAGATATTGCTGCAAAAGGAGGTCACACCAGATAATGAAAGCAAAGGTTCACATACTTTTGCCACTCAAAGATATAATGACAGTGATAATGAGTCTTTATTGATCACATATACACGTGCTGTATATATACATATACAGCACAGTGAAATTATTTTCTACACTTACCCCAGCATGTCAGGAAGTTGGGATCAGAGCACAGGATCGGCCATGATACAGTGCCCCTGGAGCAGAGAGGGTTAAGGGCCTAGTTTAAGGGCCCAACAGTGGCAGCTTGTCAGTGCTGGGACTTGAACCCCCAACCTTCCCATCAGTAACCCAGAGCCTTAACCTGTGGGTTAAGCCAAGCCACCACTGAATTTACAGGAAAATATGTGGAAATACTTGTGTCTTATTGGCTGAATGCTCTGGATTCTGCCAAACACCAGCTCATACAGTCAGTGTGAGGAAAAATGAATATACGCTGATTCTTTTTTTTTTAAATCAGTAAAGGGGTTGAAACTGAAACAGTAACATGCTTTGATGTTGAGCAGGAAAACAAGGTGTTTAATTGTTTATATAAGTTCCAGTTTACATGAACATGAAACGAGCAGGGCAGAAGGAAATTCAATGTACTTTGCATGGCACTGTAGCAGCTAAACCCATACAATGATAGCTTAGCTATGCTTCCGCTTGGCTAGCGACACCAAATTGGCCTAGTTAGAAAGGTTTTATATTTTATCGGTCTGGCAGACCTACAGTGACAACACCCGAGGAACGTTTTATGATAAATCTAACTTTTTGATCAGGTCATACATTGACACGCACTAAAATGACTGAAATAAAGTTTCACTTTGCAGTTTATTTTTGTAGCTTTGACAGGTTTTGAAAGTAACTTAAAAGTAAAATAATTAGTAATCTGATTACTTTTTACATGCAGTAATCAGCAATGTAATCAAATTACAATTTTAACGTAGTAATTAGTAATCTGTAGTGGATTAAATGTTTTGAGTAACTTACCCAACAGTAATTATTACACCTTCATGTGGAGGCACCTGAATATGATATGTGCTGTACTGCAAAGAGATTTCAGATACGACCCAAGGTTAACATTAAGCAGTAGTTCCACCTGATCAACAGATTATACATGAGTCCTTGTGTTTTTCACAATTTTTAGCTAACCACGATCTTAATGAGGACAAAACAGTTACAGAAAATGAATGAATTAATTAACTTTTGACCATGTTGGTGGTTTGTCTGCAATTCTAATTTTTCCGACTGTTCAATGCTATTCTTGAATCGTTTAAGATAACAGTAACGAGTCATTTCAAGTCACTTTAATGTCACCAAAGTACAATCAAATTCTTAATTGCACATCAGTCCTCAAGACTACACGTATCAAAAACACCCATATACATGTGGATGGGGCCTACTGTTTAAAAACGCCATTTTAAAACAAAAACGCACTAGTGTAAACAGTGCCTAAGACATGTATACTGTATCGTGACAACCCTAGGTGTAAATGGTGTGTCTGAAGTAAGGGGCTCATTTATCTGATAGCGAGTTCTGCTGTGACACTCTGCGTAAATTCTCTGTACTTCAAACACATTTTTCAATCTTGTGTTCTCCACAAATATGAACTTGATGAAAGATGTTTTCTTAACGAGGACGTGACGGACTTATAATTGGACTTCACATGTGAAATATTAAAACAGCTTCCATTTTCTGAACAAAAAACCCCTCAGTTGAACTGTCATTGAAGACACTGTCAGTCTGAAGGAAAGGAGTGAAACCAAAGTCTTAGAAGCATTCTATGGAAGATAAATGTAAGGTAATATAATTTCATAACATAGGAATTGGGTATAAAGATCATCTCTAAGAGTTTGGACTTCCCATTAAACACTGTTGGATCAATAGTGAGGAAGTAGAACCTGCCTCACACCTCCCAAGCATGTTAGCTCGCTTAAATACACAAGCCCAACACTTAAAAGCGTAAAAACAAGACAGAGATTGGTGACGGAAGCCACAGTGAGGCCAACAGTCACGCTGAAGGAGTTACAGAGTACAGTGGCTGAGAGTGGAGTGCATCAGACAACCATTTCAAGAGCTCTGCAGAGTTAAGGACTGTATGGCAGGGTGGCTAGAAATAAAACATTGCTCGAGAAGAGTCACATGAAGATATGGTTTTTCGGTGTGATGAGAACAAGTAATGTATTTGAGATATGTTTCAAAGTGCTATGTGTGTGTATTTATGTATGTATCAATGTATAAATGTATGTATGTGTGTGGTGTAAACCTAATGCAGGCCATATCTTAATTCAGTTCAATTGAATTCAATGAATTTTTTATTTGTATAGCATTTTTAACAATGGACATTGTCTCAAAGCAGTTTCACAGAAACATATAAACACAGGATACAGATTTTAAGTGTGTGAATTTATCCATGCTGGAGGCGACGGTGGCAAGGAAAAACTCCTTAAGATGATATGAGTAAGAAACCTTGAGAGGAACCAGACACAGAAGGGAACCCGTCCTCATCTGGGTGACAATGGATAGTGTGAAAGTAAAAGTATGTTCATTATGGTTTTTACATAAAATCTGTTTGTTGAACTAGTCCACTGTTCACCAAAGGAGACCTGAGTGCTACATCATTGAGACAGCGAAATATGGTGGTGGCAGCAACATGCTCTGGGCACACTTTTTTATCTTCATAACATGGACTTTTTTGTCAAAATTAAAGGGAGAATTGATGGAGCAAAACACTACACGAGAACCTCCTTCAGTCTGCTAAAACACATTAAAGCTTTGTAGAAACGTCACCTTTCAGCAGGACAATGGTTGCAAACGCAAGGCCAATGCAGTACAGGCGTGGTTACAAACAAAAAGGTGGATGTTGTATAGTGGTCAAGTCAAAGTGCAGATCTGAATCTCATTGAGAATCTGTGGCACTGTTTGAAAATTTCAATCAACAAACAACATCCAAGCAACATGAAAAACCTGCAGCAAATCTGCCAGGATGAATGGGTGAACATTATTCCCAAACAGACATAAAGCTGTTATTACAGCAAAAGGAGGTTTTACCAAGTACCAAGTACCAAATATCAAATCTGATGACTGTTATGCGAGTTGCATAGGCACGGTATAACTAAAATATATTTGTAATTGCCCCAAGAAACTTTTGTAACAGATTTGAATCCGATCTCTCAGATAAGTTTCTGCCATATCATGATGTTGCTACCTCTATACAGTACTTCACTGTGGGTCATGTGCTCCTTCTTTTCCTCCAAAACATGATAAGCTGAATTACTGGCAAAGAGTTATATTTTTAACTGACCAAAGTATATTGTTACTAAATTTGTCTAAATGCTAAAATTCATCTGATTTGTCTAAATGCTTATGGGTATGCATCTCTCCACTTCTTTTTTGTGGGGTGTAGGAACAGAGATGATTGTGGTGCAGTTAATTATTCATTGTTTTCTATGTAACTGTTGTTCCTGTTGCTTTCAGGTTGTCCTGCAACTCTTTTTGAGTGATTGCTGGCTTCTTTATTACCTTTCTCATCATTAATCTGAGGATGTGTTGTGAAATCATGCGTGGTTCACCAGTTGACCATGTTTAACATCCTTGTCATTTTATAATGCTATCCATGTGAACTTTAGTAAGCTCCTTCATTCGTTGTATATACAGTATCTCACAAAAGTGAGTACACCCCTCACATTTTTGTAAATATTTGATTATATCTTTTCATGTGACAACACTGAAGAAATGACACTTTGCAACAATGTAAGGTAGTGAGTGTACAGCTTGTGTAACAGTGTAAATTTGCTATCCACTCAAAATAACTCAACACACGGCCATTAATGTCTAAACCGCTGGAAAAAAAAGTGAGTACACTCCTAAGTGAAAATGTCCAAATTGGGCACAATTAGCCATTTTCCCTCCCCTGTGTCATGTGACTTGTTAGTGTTACAAGGTCTCAGGTGTGAATGGGGAGCAGGTGTGTTAAATTTGGTGTCATCGCTCTCACACTCCCTCATACTGGTCACTGGAAGTTCAACATAGCACCTCATGGTAAAGAACTCTCTGAGGATCTGAAAAAAAGAATTGTTGCATAAAGATGGCCTAGGCTATAAGAAGATTGCCAAGACCCTGACAGTGAGCTGCAGCATGGTGGCCAAGACCATACCGCGGTTTAACAGGACAGGTTCCACTCAGAACAGGCCTTGCCATGGTCGACCAAAGAAGTTGAGTGCACGTGCTCACCGTCATATCCAGAGGTTGTCTTTGGGAAATAGATGTATGAGTGCTTGGTCTGATGAGACCAAGATAAAGTTATTCAGATGGTGTGTGTGGAGGCAACCAGGAGAGGAGTACAAAGACAAGTGTGTCTTGCCTACAATTAAGCATGGTGGTGGTAGTGTCATGGTCTGGGGCTGCATGAGTGCTGCCGGCATTGTGGAGCTACAGTTAATTGAGGAAACCATGAATGCCAACATGTACTGTGACATACTAAAGCAGAACATGATCAGTATGCAGTATTCCAGCATGATAGCGACCCCAAACACACCTCCAAAATGACCTCTGCCTTGTTAAAGAAGCTGATGGACTGACCATGCATGTCTCCAGACCTAAACTCTATTGAGCATCTGTGGGGCATCCTCAAACGGAAAATGGAGGAGCACAAGGTCTCTAACATCCATCAGCTCTGTGATGTGGTCATGAAGAACTGGAAGAGGACTCCAGTGGCAACCTGTGAAGCTCTGGTGAACTCCATGCCCAAGAGTGTTAAGGAGGTGCTTGAAAATAAGGCGCATGGGGCGCACAAAATATTGACACTTTGGACCCAATTTGGACATTTTCACTTAGGGGTGTACTCAGTTTTGTTGCCAGCTGTTTAGACATTAATGGCTGTGTGTTGAGTTATTTTGAGAGGACAGCAAATTTACAAGCTGTACTACTTTACATTGTAGCAAAGTGTCATTTCTTCAGAGTTCACATTAAAAGATATAATCAAATATTTACAAAAATGTGAGAGCTGTACTCAATTTTGTGAGATACTGAATATAAAACAACAATAACAAAAGGGTCTGAATACTTATTTCCTCTCACTGTAGGTGTTAATATAGTACTCCTCAGTTGTTCTTGCTTAGTTACATATGGGGGCTTTCACACTGCCTGTTTAGTCTGAAACAGAGCACAGTCTGCATGAAAAATGTGGACGGGAAGCACAACCGAACACCGACACCCGAGACTATCTGTAATTGGTCTTAGTTCGCGACACGGTTCTGAGGTTACCGTGAATGTGAACGCAACTTCGTACTCGGTCGGCACTTTTTCGGGGAAGTAACCTGCACATATTTTAGCCAATGACGACATCATTAGCTTCCACAACCTGTGTACCATGAGTGGCAGGGGAACATTGTGGGACACAGAAGAGCTCCACTGCTGTGCATAATAGCACCAAAATAATAATAATGGTGTCACGTTGTGTACTCCATGCGTGTTTGCGATGACATAAGATGAACCCAAATGCACTGGAGTTCGATAGAATCAATTGAGTCGAAACCAGACCAACGCTGCAGGGCGCTGGGAACAATCACACTCGGATTCAGACTGCAGCAGACGTGCCCAGTGTTAAAACCACCTGTGTTGTAAAGCTTACTTCAGCCCTTACAGGATTTCGCAGAGTTTTTTATTTGATTGTTGTGGACAAAAACGCATGATTTTACTGTGGCGTTTTTCAAAATTTGCTGAATATTTTTGTGCTCTTTTGTGAAAAACTACTCGAATTGGCGAAATTGCAATTGCTCGAAACTGTTTTGCACGATCTTGCTTAGTGAGATTTGTTGGTAAATGAGACCGTTTTAGCAGTACTCATGATCGATGAACAAGAACTGACGAGGGCTTGGGCTGAATGCACGTTGTGATGACATCACATGGCATGTTGTGATGATGTCGCATGACGTGTCTTGGCCCAAATCTGCAGAAAAACGCAAAATCCTGTTGGGACTGTGCTGCAGCTTATCAGGATACATTTCATATACAAAATGCATAAAATGACCAGGTATAAATGTGATATTGCTGATCCCACATTCCTGCTTAATGATTGCCAATTGAAGGATGCAGTAGGAGGTCAATATTCCCTCAATCCACTCTAAAGCACTCAAGTTCGGTTTGGACTATGCACACGAAAAAGGCCCTATATATTCATCGCATGCAAAAGCAGCGAACTAAAGGTGTACTTAAATAGTACACAAGCAGCGAAAAAGGGGTATGGTTATATGTTTTTTTAATGTTATATAATCAAAGTGAGATCCAATCATGTATAAGATATAAGAGTAATCAGTACATTAATCGAAGAAACTAAAACCTAAGTAAGACAAACTAATGTGATTAGAAATGGTGAAAAATCACTAATCAGTAAATAAAAAACTGAACTCCACGCCACAATTATAGATAACGCACGAACAAAGTAAGATTGTGAAAGAAAAACTGGGAAAACCCTGCCTAATGAGATCATTGTTTTGGTTTTGTATAAAAACATGAGCCTCGATTGTATTTGTCAGATGATCTGCAGACATCTTCAGTAAAGTCTGATTTTTGACATTTTAAACCACCTGACTTTGAGAAGTTTTTATTTTTTGGCTAAGGAGATTTTCCTCCACAGGGGGCACACAAACAATCATTTGACCACAATATGTTAATTCTTAGAATTATTCTTAACGCAAAACACACACACACACACACACACACACACACACACACACACACACACACACACACACACACACACACACACACACACACACACACACTAAAACGTGCTGTACACGCAGATCTTTCTAATAGTGTAGTTCTCTAATCACCGGGAGGCGGTGTCTATCAGACCCCAACATGAAGCCTATCTGACGTCTATAGGGCTCCATCATCATCATCATCATCACCACCACCATCATCTTCATCGCCCCTCAACGGCCAAATAACTCTTTGCGTTTGTTTTCAGTGCCTCTGAATGTATTACAATTTATTACTATTATTATTTTATTCCCTTCGTCATTTACCTTCATGACACCGTCAGGAATTTGGGGCGATTGGAAGTTTTGCTCCCCGCGCGTGCAGGTGGGCGTTCATTAGACAACAGAGCGCCCTGACGAAACGCACTGAGTGATTAGTTGACTAATTCCGCCGCGACCGTTATCCCGTTCTACATTTCACGGATTCCCCATGAGTGTTCCTCCGGTGATCCGTGCTCCGAGCCCCGTGCCCGGCTCGCGCGGAGTCTCCTTCCACATGCAGATCGGTTTGAGCCGCGAGCCCGTGCTGCTCGACTCCGGAGACTTCAGCCTCGCGCAGGTCCGGGAAATGGCGTGTTCCATCGTCGACCAGAAGGTAACCGTTATGTCTCGTTTTCTAACGAGCTTGCAGATGCTCGACACCTTCTCAAAGTCGGAGTCGAAGGATAATCGAGTGAGTGAGTGAGTGAGTGGAGGGAACCGAGTGTAGCGTTAACTTTTTGAAGTGAATCATGGTGTTGCAACAACGAACCGAAACGACACTCCAGGGCTGTGTTTCATGATGATTTGTTACCTCCAGGTTCATTTGTCAACAAGTCAGTGGTTTGTTTACACCTTTCAAGATACGTTTAGACTAGTGGTCCTCAAACCCTTTGCAGCCATTAACTTTTAACAGTATTTATTTATTGATCTATGTATCAATTTATTTATGTATTTAATTTCAAAAAGGGACCGTGTAGATTAATCAGCATTCATAAATGTAAATGCACACAAGTTCATTTTCATTCTTAGTCCCTTTGCCAGGCATTAAACAACAATAATAACCCAACAAGAAATGATCAACGACACTGTAAAATTAAATCCAGTTAAACAACACATATACAACATATACACATATACAAGTGTAGAATATGATAAATTCCATGGACCTCCTCAGTAACCTACAGATTGATTTGATGGACAATCCAGCTCATAATATATTAGATGCCTTCAAATGTGTACAGTAATACTCTGGTTATTCATCTCAGCTGTAGGGTTTTCTGTTCTTGAACTTTCCAGTCATAGAAGAGATTAGTTCCAAGTTCACATTATTTATAGAGCTACTTAAAAAATAAAATTAAATTACAGTTGGGATTAAACATATTCAATAAAGTGACCAGTCAAATTGGCTAATAAGAATAAAAACTCATAAATGTAAAAAGCTTAATAATTGTGGGTTGTAATTTTCCACACTGGTGTAAAGTGCGAATAAACAAAACTAGCAATTTATTTGTCTGAACAGCAAAGCATGTTAAAATAAAGTCGAAGGTGTAATGCGCTAACTTGAATGAAATCATTTTCCCCTTCATAAACCACAAGTTCACAAAACTAGATTAGAGTTTGACGTGGTTTTACGCCTTCAATTTGTCATCAATTTGCTTGACTAAACTGATATGAAATGTTTACATTTACGGTAAGAGATGGATTTCCTTTCTTACAACGTCATTCATGAGCCAACCAAAATGAA
This sequence comes from Ameiurus melas, assembly GCA_012411365.1. NCBI lineage: Eukaryota > Metazoa > Chordata > Actinopteri > Siluriformes > Ictaluridae > Ameiurus > Ameiurus melas. The sequence goes on from CM022761.1 coordinate 7,802,869, forward strand.
TGTACTAAAGTATAATTTACTACTCAAAGAAATGAAACTGAAAATGAATAAAGTAGTCAAGTCAATGGCAGGTGAGTTTGAAGAAAGTCATTAGCGACAACATAAAAATATGGTACTGTGGACTTGATGCAGTGGGATATCAACTCTGGATGAATTATAGGCCAATAAAATATAATGTCAAGATATAGCTAGAGAGCTGTTTGCTGCAGTTTCATCAAATTTTGGTCTATAAGCTATACAGAAAACAAATTCAGAGTAGAAGCATAAACAAAACGTAATGACTAAAAAGTTCATTATTGTAAAAAAAAAAATAATAATTGGTTGCTGTTAATGTTTTTTCTTCATTTGTCTTCTGTAGTGCTCCAGTAACTGAAGGATACTGAAGAATATTGACTATAGTATGCAGTCTATACTATTTCACTGACTCTGATCTTTCATTTGCAGGGATCTCAGTCACCAAACTTGTTATTTGTGAAATAAAAATGATAATTTACTGGGTGTACAGAATTCAGTATTTTGACTGAGCATTCGATACAAATACAGCATCATATATGTGTTTATACCACAGCACAGTTCTTGATTCTGATTGGTCAGAAGGTGTGCCGACTACCATTCAAATCACAGGTTTATACTAATTCACTTGTTTGAATACATCTATATTGTTCTAATATATAGTTTCTGCAGTAACAGCTCATTCACAAGGACATGCAATATGGATGCTGTATATCAAATAATAAAAAGATTTAGAATTTTTTTTTTATTTATCAATGAAAAACAAAATTGTTGATAAGTTTTCTGTTAGGAAATGTGCATTTAACATTTATAGAAACAGTCTTGGGGTGTCTCCACGTTATAACAGTCAGTAAGTTTTCCATCAGTGGGAGAGTCTTCAGGATAGAGAACTTAGTGTTTTCTGTTTTTCAGTAACATTACAAGATTAATATTTTCTGTTCTTATTAATATGATGAATAAGATAAACGAGAGGCTGGTGAAGGAATGAGTGTTTATAGCTGCTATGTGAAAAATCCACAACATTAAACGTATCTATAAATGCTTTACAAACATGTATGGCATTCATTAATAAATTAAATATTGTTATTGTTGACAAATTACTGTGATGTAAGAGGAGTCAAACACTTTTAGATGTCTGTTATAAGAAAAATATTCCACTTTGGGGTGATAATTGTGCTGCGGAATATATTCCTATAAGAGTATGCTCTGAAGTGTTTTAATCTCTTACAAAATAAAGTTTGATTAATATCATTACGTGTTATTATGTCGTTGTAAAAGGCTCTAAGAGCACTCTTAAAAGGGTCTAAATTGAAAGTACTGTTTCATGCTGTAACAAGGTTGGTATTTAACATTTTCCACCAGGTATGCAGAATGTGATGGCAAAGTCTTTTCCATTTTCATGTTTGCTACCTCTCTTGCGTATGTTTATTTGTTATTGTTTTGTTTCACTTTTTAACAGTTTCGCTCTGTTTACGCTCCCTGTTTTTGGAAGTATAGGTGTTAGATTGTGGCACAGCATTTTGATAACTGTAATCATGTACGGCTGAACAAGGAACACCTTTTTTTCAAGGCCTGAGGTTGTCAGCTTGTGTTTGGGAAAAATAGACGGATGTGTTTAATATATTGAAAGAAAAATGAGAGGGGCTACGAACAACAGATTTAACCTTAAATCCTTTAACACCTTGTAGACACTTTCTCAGATAGGGAGGGTCTCAGGAGTATAAGAGCTCAGAGCTTTTATCACATTAAACAGTCATATGTTGATTTCTGTGCATGAAAATGATGGTGACATTGCTGTGCAGACAAGACACGGAAAATGGTGTTTCATTGTCACTGTCTCATTGTCGTAGCATGGAGCAGCATGTGTTTATGTGTGTTTGTGTCTTCAATGTTTGTTCTTTGCCGGATGCACCAAGTTAGAAAGGCCTTATGGACGATTACTGTACAATGTAAGACCACCTACATTGCTTACTGTATTCTGACCACAAATAGTTGGATCTGATTTATGCCTTGGTATTGTAGTAGCTCACTCTGTCCACACATTGGACTAACCTGTCTTCAGTTCTGCTATAATGACGGTGGTGTAAGCTCTCCTGGAAAAGCAGGGTGGTGTAAGCTCTCCTGGAAGAGCAGGGTGGTGTATGCTCTCCTGGAAGAGCAGGGTGGTGTAAGCTCTCCTGGAAGAGAAGGGTGGTGTAAGCTCTCCTGGAAGAGCAGGGTGGTGTAAGCTCTCCTGGAAGAGAAGGGTGGAGTAAGCTCTCCTGGAAAAGCAGGGTGGTGTAAGAATCTCCTGGAAGAGCAGGGTGGTGTAAGAATCTCCGGAAGCTCTCCTGGAAAAGCAGGGTGGTGTAAGAATCTCCTGGAAGAGCAGGGTGGAGTAAGCTCTCCTGGAAGAGCAGGGTGGTGTGCTGCGTGGGAGGGCAGGGTGGTGCAAGCTTTCTGGGAAAAGCAGGCTGGTGCAAGCTCTCCTGAAAAAGTATTGCTACTAAGGAGAGGAAGTATGAGCATGCCAACTGTCTGGTGAGAGTTCTGTATCTGCACAATGTCTTTTCAACTCTGGATTGTACTAACATGTGCCAGAATATGACTGCTTTGCTCAGTTACTGAGCAAAGCCACAGTCCACACTACACAGGTTCTTCCCTATAACTGAGTTACAGAGCCAAATCATCTCAGTGTATCCAAGTTTTAAAATGTTTTATCAGCTTACAGTTAAAAGCAAAAGATTGATACCCCAATGGTTTCAGGGTGGAAAAAATATCTACATTTTCCAGTTTATCCACCATAAACTGAAAAGAAAAAGGTTTTAACCAAGAATGTTAACCAAGATTGTTAACCAAGATTGTTAAAAAACTACAGTAGCGAAAACTTCATAGAGAATATGAAAAATGTTTGAGGCAGTTATAATGGCAAAGGCTGAGTGTACATGCTATTAAAGAATATCTATATCACATTAAAAAAAATTGTTTTAATGATGGAACATCTGTAAATTCCAACACGCTAAATGACCTGTTGGCATAAATTAGATTTGAGTTCAAAAATTGGTACAAACGGTTTGCAAAACTTTTGCATTGAACTGTATTTTGTTCATGACATTAACTGAATGATTGTTAATAGATCACCATTAAAACAGATTTAGTTTTACTTTTAAAATACTTAAACTTTAAACTATATTGCATAGAGTACACCACTGAGCTTGGTTAACATATATATACTGTTGATGTATGTGTGTCAGATTATGTACATGAACATACTACCTCTGGTAGCAGATCACTCAATTTTTATGTGGAGCAAAAGCATAAGCAATTAAGGTAAATCACCAAACTGTTGCATTCTTCTCTTTATGATGCTTTTTCAGGCTTGTACTCCAGCTTCTTTTAGATATTGTTTATCTGGGGATGGTTTCTCGCTTCAGTCTCCCCTACAGGAAGTGAAATACATGCTCAATTGGGATAAGGTCCGATGATTGACATGGCTAGTCTAAAACTTTGCACTTTTGTCACATGATAAAATCTTTTCTTGTGCTGACAGTGTTTCTTGGATCATTGTCTTGCTGCATGATGAAGTTCCTCAACATTAGATTGGATGCATTTCTCTGTAAATTGTCAAACAGAATGTTTCTGTATACACCTAAATTTATTCTGCTGCTACCATCATGAGTTACATCATCAAGATTAGTGAGCCCATTACAGAAGCAGCATCCAAGCCATGACACTACCTCCACCTACTTGGACTGATGTGCTTGCATGTTTTAGAACATGAACAGATCCTTTATTTCTCCACACCCTGGTAGAGGTCAATCTTGGTTCCAGAACTTTCTCTGTATTTCTTTACGAATTCCAATCTGGCTTTCCGATTCTTAATACTGATGAGTATTTTGCATCTTGTGCTATGGCCTCTATATTTCTGCTCTTAAAGTCTTCTTGGATCGCGATACCTTTTATCATTTTAACAACAAATGTAGTCTTCACAGGTGAAACCCAGGGCTCAAATCAAGAGTAGACATTTAAAGATATTAATAAACAGTCAATCTAACAGGGCACACCAGGGCATCTGGAAACATGTCAATCACATTTTTTGATCACTTGAAAATTGAGTGGATTCAAATAACAGGTGCCATATTCCAAATTGTTTAACACATTTAGATTGAAGATATAAATAGATGGAAATGAAAGCTGAAATTCTAACATATTCATCCTTTGATTTCAAACCCAAATGTCTTCAGTATACTTCAGTACAAACAAAAGAATTGGTCTTGCCATTCCAATACTTCAGAGGGAATTATATAAATATATCTACACTATTCACTATTCATGCCAAAGGTGTTCAGTGAGGTTGAGGTAAGGGCACTGTGCAGGCTGCTCGAATTCTTACACACCAGTCTTGTCAAACCATGTCTTCATGTACCTCGCCTTGTGCACAGGGGTATTGCCATGCTGGACCATGTTGTGCTTGACCCCTTAGTCAGTAGCATACAATGACATCCTGTACAATTGTGTGCTTCAACTTTGTGGCAACAGTTTGGGGAAGACCCACATATTTATCCCACATGATTATCAAGTGTCCATAGCGTGGTAGATGGTTGTTGAGAAATAATCCCACATAATGCTCCACTATGACATTCACAGCATGAACAGTGAAAGATGATTTGGAGAAGATTTTAAAAATGACAGGCTTATTGCATTGTTTTGTTACAATTGGTCAAGTAAGATCCAAGCTGCAGAAACAGTACATGCCTTAAATTACTACACATCCAGGTCATGCTGTGTAAAATGTTTAACATCACTGTTATGAAATGAGACTCTGAACGGAAGCAAGCACAGATCAAAGTCTTTATTTTAAACGGCGAAGTCAATAAACATGAAACGCGGTCTAGACTGGAAGAGATAATTGAGGTTTAAGCATGAAACTAGACTCGAGACATGCAACAAGAACAGGACCCGAAAACACGACCGCTTAGCATACTTAGCTAAAACAAAGGGAAACAGTCCATAGGAAACAGTCCTTATTACGTAATCTCGTGCACGCCGCCTGTCCGTGCACGTTGACACCGCAGCGCCATCTGCCGGTGAGATAGTGACAATCACAGTTCCTATACTATCTGAATACTAAAATGGTTAAAATATGTGAAACATTCAGCTTTAAAAATCAGCAATCCAGTCATGTCTCAACAGTCTCAGTGAGAGATAATCAGTATATTAGCGCAGGATGTTTTTTCAGACACTAGATTAAACTGTGTTGTTGAAAATAAGTAAGGCATACAGGAATTCCATGAATTTGTTTTTCGCAGAAATCTGTCCAAGAGACTCAAGACAATAGTAATAGCTTCTATTAACTTAATGCCAAGACACATTAGAGATGAAATACTTTAGTTCATAAACCAGTCAACATGATGTTAGCCTCAGTATCTCTGAGCACAATTAAGCTGGGATAATTTTTGGCATTTAGAGGCACAAGAGGCAGTGAAGAATGACATTCATGTTAAGTGAATAGTTCCCCAGAACCAAAATCAGATTCCTCTCCAATCTACTCCATAAGTATGCCATTCAGTTTCAAGCTTCAAAATCTTGATTTGACCTTCTCTGTGGAGGCTCCATATATGAAACCTTCCTCAACCATCTTCTTTCTCACACTGCCAAAAGTCCTTAGTACTATCAAGGGGATGCCTAATAGACTGTGAATCCATTAGTGCTCAGGATTATCAGGTTTAATTAAAGTGATGGCGCCTTTGTTTCAAGTTTGCACCTTTTTGCATTACCACTTGTGCATGCGTTCTTATTAATCAGTGGGGTAGCTGCACTCCTCATGCTAAGTGCTAACCATTCCTTTTGCTCAATGCATATGGAGGAGCTGATGTAGGAGCAGAGCAGCTGATGGCTCCTTTCGTTCAGTTTGGTTTAGGTTTTTAGTGTCACCCTATGCTCCTGGCATGTTGATATGCACACCAGTGTTTTGATCTGAACATTATTTTAAGCACCACTGGACAGGTACTGAAACAGTGTAATGTAAAAAAAAAATCATTCATTTTAAAATGAAAATTCATTTTAATGAATAGCAAATTTAAACATATACTCTGAGTTGCTGGGGTTTTAGGTAACAAGTGCAGACTGCATTCGCTTGATGTTTATATGGAAACATACAGTAGTGGAATATTAAATCTAACAAATATATATATCTGTCATTGCCACAATGTCATTTTAACAGTAATATTATGCTAAACACTGCCTTCAGGTAAAGATGCAACATATTATTGCATGGGTACATGGGTTCAGTGACTTCAACAGCAGGTTAAGTAGTAACAGTACTAAAAAACGGACCATTTTCCATAATTTAGTAACTCATTGCTTTTTTTCCAGCAATGCTATCTGTACCTGGCACAAGTTTAAACCATGTTATCTCCAAAGCCCAAGCTTTAATGACAATGGTTCTGTGCTGGCAGAGTCTTTTCATTCATTCCCATAAAGGAGAGTCATATTCTACCATTAAGCATTGTGCAAAACCTGAATGGTCTGCATTTCATATCGTCGATCTTTGAAAGACGTAGGTATTAGAGCAAATTATATATTCACGTCACCAAAGATAGTAGCTGTGAATTGGTGATATTAGCTTATATGGTCATCTTAGCAACATTGGTCTTTTGCGTGAGCAGGAGAGTTGTCCCTCTAGTTGCTTGGCAACTGATTATGATTGTCCTGTGAAGTACTCATCTGAGTGCCATTATGGTGACGAGAGCCATGTGCGGCGAGGTCATGCACTCACATACACGCGCACACACACACACACACACACACACACACACACACACACACACACACACACACACACACACACACACACCGGCAGGAGATGAGTACTGTAGCAGGACCATTGTGGAGCAGCTGTTTTGGAGATCAGTGAAAGAGCTGCCTTCATTAGCATTGACAGATGTGATACCATGTTTTTGTATGCGTTTTATATATTTACACATGCACAGACAGCTTGTCCATCTTGGAGGGTCATGATTCTTTCCTTAGCTCCTCTGATCCCTCGCTAAGATCCCAGCGATATGTGAGATTATCACAAAAGCTCACTTTGGGCTCATAAAAATGGTGGTTGAGCATGGTCTGTTATGGTCTTTTGTAAGGCATGTATGATACAGGATATTTGAGAGGGCTGTTGCGCATCGAAGAGAGCATCTGAGCATCCTTTGTCTTCGCCAATTCAACAGTGCTGCAACAAGGACTCTTCATGTTTTACACTGAGAGAAGCAGGGAGGGCCAACAAAAGGAATCTTTTTAATTGCTTTTGGTAATAGAGTAAACATTGCATATTGCAGTAGCTGAAATGGCCAAAAATATGCAGCGGGTTCTCTCTGTGTTAATATGTTTCGCCTGAAAGGTTACCTCATTTCCATGGTTGTTTAGGTAAGACCTGCAAAACACAATTATCTCTTCACAAGAAACGTGTTGAGACTTCACAAACCAAGACGCAGTGCTCCAGTATATTCTTGCCGAGTGCTTTTTATCTCACAAAAGACACACATTGAAAATTGATCAGCCAGTTGCATACAACAAATCAAACAAGAGTACTGTGCCTTTGTGCAAAAACATTGTAATTCAATTTTCTGAGGTGACAAGGAATGTCTATTAATCATCCATGTGCAATGGAGCATCAGTGTGGATTCAACTTTGACTGTTTTTGTGTAGTCGCTGATATGGTATAAAGTTGTACAACTTTTCTTCCATGCCTTAGCAGCTAAATTTAGCGTTCATTTTGTTTAATGATTGTTACACCCCATACTGTGCAGAGGAGTTCAATAAACCACATAGTCGGTGAAATATCGGAATTACTGTCAATTTAGAGGCATACCACCTGCTAAGCCCGTCATGTAATTTTAATGTTCTGCCATAGCACCTCTAAGCCCAGTAGAACCGCGGTGCTTCAGCGCAAGCTGACTGTGCCAAGGGTTGGTTAGTGGCATGCTGGCGCTGAACAGGAGAGCTGCAAAACACTCACTAATAACGTGTGAACATACAGCTATTAAGGTGACAATGAGAATCTTAGCAGGCCTAAAAGAGTGCTTTAATTAGATACAGTGTGTCGTCTTGCCTTAAATGAGAGTACGCTCTTCATCCAGGTTGTTCCCCTCAGTATTAACGACATGCTAATGTATGCAAGCACCATCTTTCTGTCGAGTTCAGAATTTGCACCTGTAGACATGAATGACCCAAGAAAAGTGATCATGGGAATGTTGTTGTGCGTAGCTGTACTGCTATTTAAAAAATCATTTACACAGCAATTTGTATGCCAAACCTGTGAATATAGGAAATTATAAACTTAGCTAAATTGCTAAAGCACGATTACTGATCTTGATGCATTACTGGAAATCATCTACCTTTGTGTAAAGCATATATATATATATATTTGTATATATATATATGTGTGTGTAGTTATATATATATATATATATATACTTAATATATATATATACACAGACAGTACTGTCTAAAAGTGAAGTGATAAATGAAACAAAGTCGCTATTTAGTTTGACGAACCCTTCGCTTTAAAGAAAAAAAAAGGAGAAGACTGTAGCACGTTCTGCAGTTTTATAAGGAAATGATCGATGTAAGTTTTATTAAGCATGTTGCATCACCAGACACGGTTTTTGTGGAGATTTTGACTGTCGCACTCACTTCTTATGTAGTTATGAAGATATGGTTTTTCGTGTGATGAGAACAAGTAATGTATTTGAGATATGTTTCAAAGTGCTATGTGTGTGTATTTATGTATGTATCAATGTATAAATGTATGTATGTGTGTGGTGTAAACCTAATGCAGGCCATATCTTAATTCAGTTCAATTGAATTCAATGAATTTTTATTTGTATAGCATTTTTAACAATGGACATTGTCTCCAAAGCAGTTTCACAGAAACATATAAACACAGGATACAGATTTTAAGTGTGTGAATTTATCCATGCTGGAGGCGACGGTGGCAAGGAAAAACCCTTAAGATGATATGAGTAAGAAACCTTGAGAGGAACCAGACACAGAAGGGAACCCGTCCTCATCTGGGTGACAATGGATAGTGTGAAAGTAAAAGTATGTTCATTATGGTTTTACATAAAATCTGTTTGTTGAACTAGTCCACTGTTCACCAAAGGAGACCTGAGTGCTACATCATTGAGACAGCGCGAAATATGGTGGTGGCAGCAACATGCTCTGGGCACTCTTTTTTATCTTCATAACATGGACTTTTTGTCAAAATTAAAGGGAGAATTGATGGAGCAAAACACCATACGAGAACCTCCTTCAGTCTGCTAAAACACATTAAAGCTTTGTAGAAACGTCACCTTTCAGCAGGACAATGGTTGCAAACGCAAGGCCAATGCAGTACAGGCGTGGTTACAAACAAAAAGGTGGATGTTGTATAGTGGTCAAGTCAAAGTGCAGATCTGAATCTCATTGAGAATCTGTGGCACTGTTTGAAAATTTCAATCAACAAACAACATCCAAGCAACATGAAAAACCTGCAGCAAATCTGCCAGGATGAATGGGTGAACATTATTCCCAAACAGACATAAAGCTGTTATTACAGCAAAAGGAGGTTTTACCAAGTACCAAGTACCAAATATCAAATCTGATGACTGTTATGCGGAGTTGCATAGGCCCGGTATAACTAAAATATATTTGTAATTGCCCCAAGAAACTTTTGTAACAGATTTGAATCGGATCTCTCAGATAAGTTTCTGCCATATCATGATGTTGCTACCTCTATACAGTACTTCACTGTGGGTCATGTGCTCCTTTTTTCTCCCCAAAACATGATAAGCTGAATTACTGGCAAAGAGTTATATTTTTAACTGACCAAAGTATATTGTTACTAAATTTGTCTAAATGCTAAAATTCATCTGATTTGTCTAAATGCTTATGGGTATGCATCTCTCCACTTCTTTTTTGTGGGGTGTAGGAACAGAGATGATTGTGGTGCAGTTAATTATTCATTGTTTTCTATGTAACTGTTGTTCCTGTTGCTTTCAGGTTGTCCTGCAACTCTTTTTGAGTGATTGCTGGCTTCTTTATTACCTTTCTCATCATTAATCTGAGGATGTGTTGTGAAATCATGCGTGGTTCACCAGTTGACCATGTTTAACATCCTTGTCATTTTATAATGCTATCCATGTGAACTTTAGTAAGCTCCTTCATTCGTTGTATATACAGTATCTCACAAAAGTGAGTACACCCCTCACATTTTTGTAAATATTTGATTATATCTTTTCATGTGACAACACTGAAGAAATGACACTTTGCAACAATGTAAGGTAGTGAGTGTACAGCTTGTGTAACAGTGTAAATTTGCTATCCACTCAAAATAACTCAACACACGGCCATTAATGTCTAAACCGCTGGAAAAAAAAGTGAGTACACTCCTAAGTGAAAATGTCCAAATTGGGCACAATTAGCCATTTTCCCTCCCCTGTGTCATGTGACTTGTTAGTGTTACAAGGTCTCAGGTGTGAATGGGGAGCAGGTGTGTTAAATTTGGTGTCATCGCTCTCACACTCCCTCATACTGGTCACTGGAAGTTCAACATAGCACCTCATGGTAAAGAACTCTCTGAGGATCTGAAAAAAGAATTGTTGCATAAAGAGGCTGGCCTAGGCATAAGAAGATTGCCAAGACCCTGACAGTGAGCTGCAGCATGGTGGCCAAGACCATACCGCGGTTTAACAGGACAGGTTCCACTCAGAACAGGCCTTGCCATGCGGACGCAACAGAAGTTGAGTGCACGTGCTCACCGTCATATCCAGAGGTTGTCTTTGGGAAATAGATGTATGAGTGCTTGGTCTGATGAGACCAAGATAAAGTTATTCAGATGGTGTGTGTGGAGGCAACCAGGAGAGGAGTACAAAGACAAGTGTGTCTTGCCTACAATTAAGCATGGTGGTGGTAGTGTCATGGTCTGGGGCTGCATGAGTGCTGCCGGCATTGTGGAGCTACAGTTAATTGAGGAAACCATGAATGCCAACATGTACTGTGACATACTAAAGCAGAACATGATCAGTATGCAGTATTCCAGCATGATAGCGACCCCAAACACACCTCCAAAATGACCTCTGCCTTGTTAAAGAAGCTGATGGACTGACCATGCATGTCTCCAGACCTAAACTCTATTGAGCATCTGTGGGGCATCCTCAAACGGAAAATGGAGGAGCACAAGGTCTCTAACATCCATCAGCTCTGTGATGTGGTCATGAAGAACTGGAAGAGGACTCCAGTGGCAACCTGTGAAGCTCTGGTGAACTCCATGCCCAAGAGTGTTAAGGAGGTGCTTGAAAATAATGGTGGCCACACAAAATATTGACACTTTGGACCCAATTTGGACATTTTCACTTAGGGGTGTACTCAGTTTTGTTGCCAGCTGTTTAGACATTAATGGCTGTGTGTTGAGTTATTTTGAGAGGACAGCAAATTTACAAGCTGTACTACTTTACATTGTAGCAAAGTGTCATTTCTTCAGAGTTCACATTAAAAGATATAATCAAATATTTACAAAAATGTGAGAGCTGTACTCAATTTTGTGAGATACTGAATATAAAACAACAATAACAAAAGGGTCTGAATACTTATTTCCTCTCACTGTAGGTGTTAATATAGTACTCCTCAGTTGTTCTTGCTTAGTTACATATGGGGGCTTTCACACTGCCTGTTTAGTCTGAAACAGAGCACAGTCTGCATGAAAAATGTGGACCGGGAAGCACAACCGCAGTACCGAACCCGAGACTATCTGTAATTGGTCTTAGTTCGGCTGCACTGGTTCTGAGGTTACCGTGAATGTGAACGCAACTCGTACTCGGTCGGCACTTTTTCAGGAAGTAACCTGCACATATTTTAGCCAATGACGACATCATTAGCTTCCACAACCTGTGTACCATGAGTGGCAGGGGAACATTGTGGGACACAGAAGAGCTCCACTGCTGTGCATAATAGCACCAAAATAATAATAATGGTGTCACGTTGTGTACTCCATGCGTGTTTGCGATGACATAAGATGAACCCAAATGCACTGGAGTTCGATAGAATCAATTGAGTCGAAACCAGACCAACGCTGCAGGGCGCTGGGAACAATCACACTCGGATTCAGACTGCAGCAGACGTGCCCAGTGTTAAAACCACCTGTGTTGTAAAGCTTACTTCAGCCCTTACAGGATTTCGCAGAGTTTTTTATTTGATTGTTGTGGACAAAAACGCATGATTTTACTGTGGCGTTTTTCAAAATTTGCTGAATATTTTGTGCTCTTTTGAAAAACTACTCGAATTGGCGATAGCAATTGCTCGAAACTGTTTTGCACGATCTTGCTTAGTGAGATTTGTTGGTAAATGAGACCGTTTACTTTTAGCAGTACTCATGATCGATGAACAAGAACTGACGAGGGCTTGGGCTGAATGTGACGTGATGACATCACATGGCATGTTGTGATGATGTCGCATGACGTGTCTTGGCCCAAATCTGCAGAAAAACGCAAAATCCTGTTGGGACTGTGCTGCAGCTTATCAGGATACATTTCATATACAAAATGCATAAAATGACCAGGTATAAATGTGATATTGCTGATCCCACATTCCTGCTTAATGATTGCCAATTGAAGGATGCAGTAGGAGGTCAATATTCCCTCAATCCACTCTAAAGCACTCAAGTTCGGTTTGGACTATGCACACGCAAAAAGGCCTTATATATTCATCGCATGCAAAAAGGCGACTAAAGGTGTACTTAAATAGTACACAAGCAGCGAAAAAGGGGTATGGTATACGTTTTTTAATGTTATATAATCAAAGTGAGATCCAATCATGTATAAGATATAAGAGTAATCAGTACATTAATCGAAGAAACTAAAACCTAAGTAAGACAAACTAATGTGATTAGAAATGGTGAAAAATCACTAATCAGTAAAATAAAAACTGAACTCACGCCACAATTATAGATAACGCACGAACAAAGTAAGATTGTGAAAGAAAAACTGGGAAAACCCTGCCTAATGAGATCATTGTTTTGGTTTTGTATAAAAACATGAGCCTCGATTGTATTTGTCAGATGATCTGCAGACATCTTCAGTAAAGTCTGATTTTTGACATTTTAAACCACCTGACTTTGAGAAGTTTTTATTTTTTGGCTAAGGAGATTTTCCTCCACAGGGGGCACACAAACAATCATTTGACCACAATATGTTAATTCTTAGAATTATTCTTAACGCAAAACACACACACACACACACACACACACACACACACACACACACACACACACACACACACACACACACAAAAACGTGCTGTACACGCAGATCTTTCTAATAGTGTAGTTCTCTAATCACCGGGAGGCGGTGTCTATCAGACCCCAACATGAAGCCTATCTGACGTCTATAGGGCTCCATCATCATCATCATCATCACCACCACCATCATCTTCATCGCCCCTCAACGGCCAAATAACTCTTTGCGTTTGTTTTCAGTGCCTCTGAATGTATTACAATTTATTACTATTATTATTTTATTCCCTTCGTCATTTACCTTCATGACACCGTCAGGAATTTGGGGCGATTGGAAGTTTTGCTCCCCGCGCGTGCAGGTGGGCGTTCATTAGACAACAGAGCGCCCTGACGAAACGCACTGAGTGATTAGTTGACTAATTCCGCCGCGACCGTTATCCCGTTCTACATTTCACGGATTCCCCATGAGTGTTCCTCCGGTGATCCGTGCTCCGAGCCCCGTGCCCGGCTCGCGCGGAGTCTCCTTCCACATGCAGATCGGTTTGAGCCGCGAGCCCGTGCTGCTCGACTCCGGAGACTTCAGCCTCGCGCAGGTCCGGGAAATGGCGTGTTCCATCGTCGACCAGAAGGTAACCGTTATGTCTCGTTTTCTAACGAGCTCATGATGCTCGACACCTTCTCAAAGTCGGAGTCGAAGGATAATCGAGTGAGTGAGTGAGTGAGTGAGGGAACCGAGTGTAGCGTTAACTTTTTGAAGTGAATCATGGTGTTGCAACAACGAACCGAAACGACACTCCAGGGCTGTGTTTCATGATGATTTGTTACCTCCAGGTTCATTTGTCAACAAGTCAGTGGTTTGTTTACACCTTTCAAGATACGTTTAGACTAGTGGTCCTCAAACCCTTTGCAGCCATTAACTTTTAACAGTATTTATTTATTGATCTATGTATCAATTTATTTATGTATTTAATTTCAAAAAGGGACCGTGTAGATTAATCAGCATTCATAAATGTAAATGCACACAAGTTCATTTTCATTCTTAGTCCCTTTGCCAGGCATTAAACAACAATAATAACCCAACAAGAAATGATCAACGACACTGTAAAATTAAATCCAGTTAAACAACACATATACAAGTGTAGAATATGATAAATTCCATGGACCTCCTCAGTAACCTACAGATTGATTTGATGGACAATCCAGCTCATAATATATTAGATGCCTTCAAATGTGTACAGTAATACTCTGGTTATTCATCTCAGCTGTAGGGTTTTCTGTTCTTGAACTTTCCAGTCATAGAAGAGATTAGTTCCAAGTTCACATTATTTATAGAGCTACTTAAAAAAATAAAATTAAATTACAGTTGGGATTAAACATATTCAATAAAGTGACCAGTCAAATTGGCTAATAAGAATAAAAACTCATAAATGTAAAAAGCTTAATAATTGTGGGTTGTAATTTTCCACACTGGTGTAAAGTGCGAATAAACAAAACTAGCAATTTATTTGTCTGAACAGCAAAGCATGTTAAAATAAAGTCGAAGGTGTAATGCGCTAACTTGAATGAAATCATTTTCCCCCTTCATAAACCACAAGTTCACAAAACTAGATTAGAGTTTGACGTGGTTTTACGCCTTCAATTTGTCATCAATTTGCTTGACTAAACTGATATGAAATGTTTACATTTACGGTAAGAGATGGATTTCCTCCTTCTTACAACGTCATTCATGAGCCAACCAAAATGAATGTACTAAAGTATAATTTACTACTCAAAGAAATGAAACTGAAAATGAATAAAGTAGTCAAGTCAATGGCAGGTGAGTTTGAAGAAAGTCATTAGCGACAACATAAAAATATGGTACTGTGGACTTGATGCAGTGGGATATCAACTCTGGATGAATTATAGGCCAATAAAATATAATGTCAAGATATAGCTAGAGAGCTGTTTGCTGCAGTTTCATCAAATTTTGGTCTATAAGCTATACAGAAAACAAATTCAGAGTAGAAGCATAAACAAAACGTAATGACTAAAAAGTTCATTATTGTAAAAAAAAAAATAATAATTGGTTGCTGTTAATGTTTTTTCTTCATTTGTCTTCTGTAGTGCTCCAGTAACTGAAGGATACTGAAGAATATTGACTATAGTATGCAGTCTATACTATTTCACTGACTCTGATCTTTCATTTGCAGGGATCTCAGTCACCAAACTTGTTATTTGTGAAATAAAAAATGATAATTTACTGGGTGTACAGAATTCAGTATTTTGACTGAGCATTCGATACAAATACAGCATCATATATGTGTTTATACCACAGCACAGTTCTTGATTCTGATTGGTCAGAAGGTGTGCCGACTACCATTCAAATCACAGGTTTATACTAATTCACTTGTTTGAATACATCTATATTGTTCTAATATATAGTTTCTGCAGTAACAGCTCATTCACAAGGACATGCAATATGGATGCTGTATATCAAATAATAAAAAGATTTAGAATTTTTTTTTTTTATTTATCAATGAAAAACAAAATTGTTGATAAGTTTTCTGTTAGGAAATGTGCATTTAACATTTATAGAAACAGTCTTGGGGTGTCTCCACGTTGTAACAGTCAGTAAGTTTTCCATCAGTGGGAGAGTCTTCAGGATAGAGAACTTAGTGTTTTCTGTTTTTTCAGTAACATTACAAGATTAATATTTTTCTCGTCTTATTAATATGATGAATAAGATAAACGAGAGGCTGGTGAAGGAATGAGTGTTTATAGCTGCTATGTGAAAAATCCACAACATTAAACGTATCTATAAATGCTTTACAAACATGATGTGGCATTCATTAATAAATTAAATATTGTTATTGTTGACAAATTACTGTGATGTAAGAGGAGTCAAACACTTTTAGATGTCTGTTATAAGAAAAATATTCCACTTTGGGGTGATAATTGTGCTGCGGAATATATTCCTATAAGAGTATGCTCTGAAGTGTTTTATTCCTTACAAAATAAAGTTTGATTAATATCATTACGTGTTATTATGTCGTTGTAAAAGGCTCTAAGAGCACTCTTAAAAGGGTCTAAATTGAAAGTACTGTTTCATGCTGTGACAAGGTTGGTATTTAACATTTTCCACCAGGTATGCAGAATGTGATGGCAAAGTCTTTTCCATTTTCATGTTTGCTACCTCTCTTGCAGTATGTTTATTTGTTATTGTTTTGTTTCACTTTTTAACAGTTTCGCTCTGTTTACGCTCTGTTTTTAGAAGTATAGGTGTTAGATTGTGGCACAGCATTTTGATAACTGTAATCATGTACGGCTGAACAAGGAACACCTTTTTTTTCAAGGCCTGAGGTTGTCAGCTTGTGTTTGGGAAAAATAGACGGATGTGTTTAATATATTGAAAGAAAAATGAGAGGGGCTACGAACAACAGATTTAACCTTAAATCCTTTAACACCTTGTAGACACTTTCTCAGATAGGGAGGGTCTCAGGAGTATAAGAGCTCAGAGCTTTTATCACATTAAACAGTCACATGTTGATTTCTGTGCATGAAAATGATGGTGACATTGCTGTGCAGACAAGACACGGAAAATGGTGTTTCATTGTCACTGTCTCATTGTCGTAGCATGGAGCAGCATGTGTTTATGTGTGTTTGTGTCTTCAATGTTTGTTCTTTGCCGGATGCACCAAGTTAGAAAGGCCTTATATGGACGATTACTGTACAATGTAAGACCACCTACATTGCTTACTGTATTCTGACCACAAATAGTTGGATCTGATTTATGCCTTGGTATTGTAGTAGCTCACTCTGTCCACACATTGGACTACACCTGTCTTCAGTTCTGCTATAATGACGGTGGTGTAAGCTCTCCTGGAAAAGCAGGGTGGTGTAAGCTCTCCTGGAAGAGCAGGGTGGTGTATGCTCTCCTGGAAGAGCAGGGTGGTGTAAGCTCTCCTGGAAGAGAAGGGTGGTGTAAGCTCTCCTGGAAGAGCAGGGTGGTGTAAGCTCTCCTGGAAGAGAAGGGTGGAGTAAGCTCTCCTGGAAAAGCAGGGTGGTGTAAGAATCTCCTGGAAGAGCAGGGTGGTGTAAGAATCTCCGGAAGCTCTCCTGGAAAAGCAGGGTGGTGTAAGAATCTCCTGGAAGAGCAGGGTGGAGTAAGCTCTCCTGGAAGAGCAGGGTGGTGTAAGCTCTCCTGGAAGAGCAGGGTGGTGCAAGCTCTCTGGGAAAAGCAGGCTGGTGCAAGCTCTCCTGGAAAAGTATTGCTACTAAGGAGAGGAAGTATGAGCATGCCAACTGTCTGGTGAGAGTTCTGTATCTGCACAATGTCTTTTCAACTCTGGATTGTACTAACATGTGCCAGAATATGACTGCTTTGCTCAGTTACTGAAGGCACAGTCCACAGTCCTACAACAGGTTCTTCCCTATAACTGAGTTACAGAGCCAAATCATCTCAGTGTATCCAAGTTTTAAAATGTTTTATCAGCTTACAGTTAAAAGCAAAAGATTGATACCCCAATGGTTTCAGGGTGGAAAAAATTATCTACATTTTCCAGTTTATCCACCATAAACTGAAAAAGAAAAAGGTTTTAACCAAGAATGTTAACCAAGATTGTTAACCAAGATTGTTAAAAACTACAGTAGCGAAAACTTCATAGAGAATATGAAAAATGTTTGAGGCAGTTATAATGGCAAAGGCTGAGTGTACATGCTATTAAAGAATATCTATATCACATTAAAAAAAAATTGTTTTAATGATGGAACATCTGTAAATTCCAACACGCTAAATGACCTGTTGGCATAAATTAGATTTGAGTTCAAAAATTTGTTCAAACGGTTTGCAAAACTTTTGCATTGAACTGTATTTTGTTCATGACATTAACTGAATGATTGTTAATAGATCACCATTAAAACAGATTTAGTTTTACTTTTAAAATACTTAAACTTTAAACTATATTGCATAGAGTACACCACTGAGCTTGGTTAACATATATATACTGTTGATGTATGTGTGTCAGATTATGTACATGAACATACTACCTCTGGTAGCAGATCACTCAATTTTTATGTGAGCAAAAGCATAAGCAATTAAGGTAAATCACCAAACTGTTGCATTCTTCTTTTATGATGCTTTTTCAGGCTTGTACTCCAGCTTCTTTTAGATATTGTTTATCTGGGGATGTTTCTCGCTTCAGTCTCCCCTACAGGAAGTGAAATACATGCTCAATTGGGATAAGGTCCGATGATTGACATGGCTAGTCTAAAACTTTGCACTTTTGTCACATGATAAAATCTTTTCTTGTGCTGACAGTGTTTCTTGGATCATTGTCTTGCTGCATGATGAAGTTCCTCTCAATTAGATTGGATGCATTTCTCTGTAAATTGTCAAACAGAATGTTTCTGTATACACCTAAATTTATTCTGCTGCTACCATCATGAGTTACATCATCAAGATTAGTGAGCCCATTACAGAAGCAGCCATCCAAGCCATGACACTACCTCCACCGTACTTGACTGATGTGCTTGCATGTTTTAGAACATGAACAGATCCTTTATTTCTCCACACCCTGGTAGAGGTCAATCTTGGTTCCAGAACTTTCTCTGTATTTCTTTACGAATTCCAATCTGGCTTTCCGATTCTTAATACTGATGAGTATTTTGCATCTTGTGCTATGGCCTCTATATTTCTGCTCTTAAAGTCTTCTTCGGTGGATTGCGATACCTTTTATCATTTTAACAACAAATGTAGTCTTCACAGGTGAAACCCAGGGCTCAAATCAAGAGTAGACATTTAAAGATATTAATAAACAGTCAATCTAACAGGGCACACCAGGGCATCTGGAAACATGTCAATCACATTTTTTGATCACTTGAAAATTGAGTGGATTCAAATAACAGGTGCCATATTCCAAATTGTTTAACACATTTAGATTGAAGATATAAATAGATGGAAATGAAAGCTGAAATTCTAACATATTCATCCTTTGATTTCAAACCCAAATGTCTTCAGTATACTTCAGTACAAACAAAAGAATTGGTCTTGCCATTCCAATACTTCAGAGGGAATTATATAAATATATCTACACTATTCACTATTCATGCCAAAGGTGTTCAGTGAGGTTGAGGTAAGGGCACTGTGCAGGCTGCTCGAATTCTTACACACCAGTCTTGTCAAACCATGTCTTCATGTACCTCGCCTTGTGCACAGGGGTATTGCCATGCTGGACCATGTTGTGCTTGACCCCTTAGTCAGTAGCATACAATGACATCCTGTACAATTGTGTGCTTCAACTTTGTGGCAACAGTTTGGGGAAGACCCACATATTTATCCCACATGATTATCAAGTGTCCATAGCGTGGTAGATGGTTGTTGAGAAATAATCCCACATAATGCTCCACTATGACATTCACAGCATGAACAGTGAAAGATGATTTGGAGAAGATTTTAAAAATGAACAGGCTTATTGCATTGTTTTGTTACAATTGGTCAAGTAAGATCCAAGCTGCAGAAACAGTACATGCCTTAAATTACTACACATCCAGGTCATGCTGTGTAAAATGTTTAACATCACTGTTATGAAATGAGACTCTGAACGGAAGCAAGCACAGATCAAAGTCTTTATTTTAAAACGGAAGTCAATAAACATGAAACGCGGTCTAGACTGGAAGAGATAATTGAGGTTTAAGCATGAAACTAGACTCGAGACATGCAACAAGAACAGGACCCGAAAACACGACCGCTTAGCATACTTAGCTAAAACAAAGGAAACAGTCCATAGGAAACAGTCCTTATTACGTAATCTCGTGCACGCCGCCTGTCCGTGCACGTTGACACCGCAGCGCCATCTGCCGGTGAGATAGTGACAATCACAGTTCCTATACTATCTGAATACTAAAATGGTTAAAATATGTGAAACATTCAGCTTTAAAAATCAGCAATCCAGTCATGTCTCAACAGTCTCAGTGAGAGATAATCAGTATATTAGCGCAGGATGTTTTTCCAGACACTAGATTAAACTGTGTTGTTGAAAATAAGTAAGGCATACAGGAATTCCATGAATTTGTTTTTGCAAGAAATCTGTCCAAGAGACTCAAGACAATAGTAATAGCTTCTATTAACTTAATGCCAAGACACATTAGAGATGAAATACTTTAGTTCATAAACCAGTCAACATGATGTTAGCCTCAGTATCTCTGAGCACAATTAAGCTGGGATAATTTTTGGCATTTAGAGGCACAAGAGGCAGTGAAGAATGACATTCATGTTAAGTGAATAGTTCCCCAGAACCAAAATCAGATTCCTCTCCAATCTACTCCATAAGTATGCCATTCAGTTTCAAGCTTCAAAATCTTGATTTGACCTTCTCTGTGGAGGCTCCATATATGAAACCTTCCTCAACCATCTTCTTTCTCACACTGCCAAAAGTCCTTAGTACTATCAAGGGGATGCCTAATAGACTGTGAATCCATTAGTGCTCAGGATTATCAGGTTTAATTAAAGTGATGGCGCCTTTGTTTCAAGTTTGCACCTTTTTGCATTACCACTTGTGCATGCGTTCTTATTAATCAGTGGGGTAGCTGCACTCCTCATGCTAAGTGCTAACCATTCCTTTTGCTCAATGCATATGGAGGAGCTGATGTAGGAGCAGAGCAGCTGATGGCTCCTTTCGTTCAGTTTGGTTTAGGTTTTTAGTGTCACCCTATGCTCCTGGCATGTTGATATGCACACCAGTGTTTTGATCTGAACATTATTTTAAGCACCACTGGACAGGTACTGAAACAGTGTAATGTAAAAAAAAAATCATTCATTTTAAAATGAAAATTCATTTTAATGAATAGCAAATTTAAACATATACTCTGAGTTGCTGGGGTTTTAGGTAACAAGTGCAGACTGCATTCGCTTGATGTTTATATGGAAACATACAGTAGTGGAATATTAAATCTAACAAATATATATATCTGTCATTGCCACAATGTCATTTTAACAGTAATATTATGCTAAACACTGCCTTCAGGTAAAGATGCAACATATTATTGCATGGGTACATGGGTTCAGTGACTTCAACAGCAGGTTAAGTAGTAACAGTACTAAAAAACCGGACCATTTTCCATAATTTAGTAACTCATTGCTTTTTTTTCCAGCAATGCTATCTGTACCTGGCACAAGTTTAAACCATGTTATCTCCAAAGCCCAAGCTTTAATGACAATGGTTCTGTGCTGGCAGAGTCTTTTCATTCATTCCCATAAAGGAGAGTCATATTCTACCATTAAGCATTGTGCAAAACCTGAATGGTCTGCATTTCATATCGTCGTCTTTGAAAGACGTAGGTATTAGAGCAAATTATATATTCACGTCACCAAAGATAGTAGCTGTGAATTGGTGATATTAGCTTATATGGTCATCTTAGCAACATTGGTCTTTTTGCGTGAGCAGGAGAGTGGTCCCTCTAGTTGCTTGGCAACTGATTATGATTGCCTGTGAAGTACTCATCTGAGTGCCATTATGGTGACGAGAGCCATGTGCGGCGAGGTCATGCACTCACATACACGCGCACACACACACACACACACACACACACACACACACACACACACACACACACACACACACACACACACCGGCAGGAGATGAGTACTGTACAGAGACCATTGTGGAGCAGCTGTTTTGGAGATCAGTGAAAGAGCTGCCTTCATTAGCATTGACAGATGTGATACCATGTTTTTGTATGCGTTGCGTATATATTTACACATGCACAGACAGCTTGTCCATCTTGGAGGGTCATGATTCTTTCCTTAGCTCCTCTGATCCCTCGCTAAGATCCCAGCGATATGTGAGATTATCACAAAAGCTCACTTTGGGCTCATAAAAATGGTTGAGCATGGTCTGTTATGGTCTTTTGTAAGGCATGTATGATACAGGATATTTGAGAGGGCTGTTGCGCATCGAAGAGAGCATCTGAGCATCCTTTGTCTTCGCCAATTCAACAGTGCTGCAACAAGGACTCTTCATGTTTTACACTGAGAGAAGCAGGGAGGGCCAACAAAAGGAATCTTTTTAATTGCTTTTGGTAATAGAGTAAACATTGCATATTGCAGTAGCTGAAATGGCCAAAAATATGCAGCGGGTTCTCTCTGTGTTAATATGTTTCGCTGAAAGGTTACCTCATTTCCATGGTTGTTTAGGTAAGACCTGCAAAACACAATTATCTCTTCACAAGAAACGTGCTGAGACTTCACAAACCAAGACGCAGTGCTCCAGTATATTCTTGCCGAGTGCTTTTTATCTCACAAAAGACACACATTGAAAATTGATCAGCCAGTTGCATACAACAAATCAAACAAGAGTACTGTGCCTTTGTGCAAAAACATTGTAATTCAATTTTCTGAGGTGACAAGGAATGTCTATTAATCATCCATGTGCAATGGAGCATCAGTGTGGATTCAACTTTGACTGTTTTTGTGTAGTCGCTGATATGGTATAAAGTTGTACAACTTTTCTTCCATGCCTTAGCAGCTAAATTTAGCGTTCATTTTGTTTAATGATTGTTACACCCCATACTGTGCAGAGGAGTTCAATAAAGCACATAGTCGGTGAAATATCGGAATTACTGTCAATTTAGAGGCATACCACCTGCTAAGCCCGTCATGTAATTTTAATGTTCTGCCATAGCACCTCTAAGCCCAGTAGAACCTGTGCGGTGCTTCAGCGCAAGCTGACTGTGCCAAGGGTTAGTTAGTGGGCATGCTGGCGCTGAACAGGAGAGCTGCAAAACACTCACTAATAACGTGTGAACATACAGCTATTAAGGTGACAATGAGAATCTTAGCAGGCCTAAAAGAGTGCTTTAATTAGATACAGTGTGTCGTCTTGCCTTAAATGAGAGTACGCTCTTCATCCAGGTTGTTCCCCTCAGTATTAACGACATGCTAATGTATGCAAGCACCATCTTTCTGTCGAGTTCAGAATTTGCACCTGTAGACATGAATGACCCAAGAAAAGTGATCATGGGAATGTTGTTTGCGTAGCTGTACTGCTATTTAAAAAAATCATTTACACAGCAATTTGTATGCCAAACCTGTGAATATAGGAAATTATAAACTTAGCTAAATTGCTAAAGCACGATTACTGATCTTGATGCATTACTGGAAATCATCTACCTTTGTGTAAAAGCATATATATATATATATTTGTATATATATATATGTGTGAGTGTGTATATATATATATATATATATATATATATACTTATATATATATATATACACAGACAGTACTGTCTAAAAGTGAAGTGATAAATGAAACAAAGTCGCTATTTAGTTTGACGACCCTTCGCTTTAAAGAAAAAAAAAGAGAGAAGACTCAGGTACGCGTTCTGCAGTTTTATAAGGAAATGATCTGTAAGTTTTATTAAGCATGTTGCATCACCAGACACGGTTTTTGTGGAGATTTTGACTGTCGCACTCACTTCTTATGTTTAAAGAAAAATCCAGCAGCCTTCATTATGTTTTTTTGTCTGAAAAGTAGTCTCTTTAATACTCTAATATGCTGCTTTCTTCACTGACATTTAATTTTGTGCTGGAAGACTAATGTTTGGAAATATAAAATGTTTTTTTACTGTAGAAGTCATGAAAGAAAAATCTATAACAAAGTTCCACAAAAAAATCCCTAAGACACACACACACACACATATGTATATATATATATATATATATATATATATATATATATATATATGTGATATGTGTGTGTGTGCGTGCGGCTAGGTGCATATTCTGTTGTTACTTGTTGATTGAAGAACCTTGGTGCTGGGATGCATGTCTTACTTACCACTTGTGAAAATTAGTCTAAGGCTTATTGTTTGGTGCTTGTATACTATTTTACTCCTGTCTTTTGAATGTTGTTGGAAACCTTTGGCTCTGTCTAAGTCACTTTCACCAAAGGTGTGTTCCAACAATAAATGTAAAACACGGTTAATATGCCATATTGCCTAACGAGCAATGATAACTCTCAACAGGTTTTATTTGTAAGAACATAGTCATAGTTTTTGAACATCAAATGGCTTGAGCATTAGCAGAGCTGGAGAGAATCTGTTTGCCCTTTCTGTTAGGCCTTGAATGTGGCCCCATGCCTGCCATTGGCAAAACGTTTAGGCTTTTTTGGCCTTGTAGGCGCAGAGGGAGGGAGAAAAACAAAAGCACAATGCTCCAACAGTATTGACCAGTGGTTGTCACAGCACAGCTAGCACCCGCTAGCCTGCAGACTCAACAATGCTAGCCATGGCTCTGGTTGGTTGATGGTTTGTGTGTGTTCCATGGCTTGATCTGTATGGGAAAATTGCCTGGTGTGTTAGTCTCACTGAGAGAAAAGACAGACTGGTTCTATCTTTGTACAGGTAGAGAGTATAGCTAAGCTTAAAGAGAGATACAAAGGCCAACTAATTATTGTATTTAATACACAACCTCTGCAATATTGTATATATATATATATATATGTATATTTATGAAAATATGTATGTTCATGTACTCAGACTTCAGAAACAGAATTAAAAGCGGCTAAAGCTAAAAGCTCCACAGTGGCATTTTTTATTTGTCCTATTTTTGGTCTGTACTCCAGCACAAGGAATTTAAATGGACAAATTAATTTGTTTCTTGGACAGCTGTGATGACATAAAGCAGCCGTCAGACCAACCACAAATACATTTGCCAGGCAGAAAAGACAGTTCACTGAAGGTGAAAGGATGTGAGGCATGCATTAGCTTCTTCATGAGACTGTTTTGAGTTGGTCTTGTTATCAAAAATATAAATAGAAATAATTTGCAACATATGCCTTGCTTGCTCAATTATACCAAACCTTGAGCGAAGAGACTGAAAACCAAAATAAAAGATTCATCGAGTTGAAAATTAACCTAACCCTTGAAAGTGTTGACCGATAGAAAACAAGAGGCTATCTCCTTTAAAAATAATAAATAAATAAAAACCCAACAGAAAGGAGGGAATGGTATTATTAAATGTGTCATGCTATTTTCCTTTTCTCTTTAGTCTTTTTTTGCACCACACTAACAGAGCTTTGACTTCTGGTGGGAACGAGAGAGCAGTCAAAGAAAGCAAAGCCTTGCATGTTGAAACTGTGGGAGTTTGTCTCTCAACACAGTACAAACATGATTCAGTTCACGTTACAAAGCAGAGACATATTACACGGCAGCGCATTAATGATGCAACATTTAAAATGAAAACACCGGAAGCTCCAGATTGGTAAATGTGCTTCATATTACACAATGTTTCATGAAATGGACTTGACGTTTTTATGATCATAGGGTCAGAATAATAAAATGTGCAAAACACTACCATAGAAACACCATGTGTTTCAGATGTTGTTCAGATTAATGACAAAAGATCGAATGTAGGCTAATGATTCAGTAAAGTTAAGTAAAGATAGACACAATTCATTTGAATCTTAACATTTCAATGTTCTTTGACCCTTATTTTAAATGATCTAATTTGCTTATTTGTAATTGTTGCAAATTAAATTATATTGGTTATGACCATTGGAACAGGAAATAATCACTAGATTGTTTGATGTACAAAATAGTTGACAGATTTTTCAATTATATAAAAAAAACAATTGTTTTAGGTCTAGTGTAAAGCATTGTATCACTGCACCCTTGCCTTGAACACCTAATCAGACCATGTTCCATAAGCTCGCTATCTTCAGCTCTGTGTTTTGACCTTAGTCTTACTTTATCTTATTAAAGCCCCACTGCTCAGCACACAGATTTCACACCTCTGTCATTCCAGAGCCATGTGCATCAGGTCAGTACAGAGTGAGACAACATTTCCTGTAGGTCTGAGTGTTTCAGCACATGAACAAAACATGGCTGTGCTGTTGAAAGCACTGCACATCCTGTCAATGGACACCGCGCTAAGCTTCTAACAACGAGCACAGACTTTTCTTCCCCATTTATCTGTAAAATCACTTTGCTTGGAAAGAGTTATGCCGATTATAAATCAATGTGTGACAGACAGAGACTGGATTTTACTGTTAAACTTAATAGACAACACACATTTTATTTGCTGTTATAGAGTCAACTACTGGCTTATGGTTAAAAAAAAAGGAGATTACATAATTAACTCATAACACTTGTTATAAGATGATTGTTCTCTAAAATGACCATTTGATGACCTGTTCAGGAGGAAATGAAAAACATAGGTCTGTTATTAGGTCTGGGTAATATCAGCTTATGTCAGGGTAGTGCTTCATCTTCTATTCATCTACAGGTAATACATGACAGTGTGACAAGCCACAGACTTCTTTCCCAGATCACTCAGTGTATAAGCCAACTGTGGGCTGTCTGTATATAGACAAAATATTAAAATCAGTATAGACTCTGTTAAAGATGATCTTGTTACCTTTAATATGTCACTCAGACACACACACACACACACACACACAATTTTTTTTTAATTGTTGTCTTAATTTAAAAACAATAACACTTCTTACTTTACACAACGTTTTACTGATACATTATGCTACTGACTAAATCTTACTTTACTTACTGATGATAACTTCAGAACTTTCCCTGATATATATAAGAGATATACGTTGACCAGATGTAGATACATTTGAGCCAAAGTTAAACTGCTTGTTCAGTTCTATTAATCTAATTATCTTGCGCAAAGTCAAAAGCTCTATTGGAATCAGATACTTAAGAGATATTTATGCTTTAAACCCATTTTGAACAAAAAGACAATGCTTTTCGCAGGAATCTGATTTGATCTCTTTATTTAAACCTTAGTAATCATAATTTGAAATTTGTAAATGAATAGGAGATTGTCTGGTTATCAGAGTATAGTAACATAATTTTTGTTTCTAACTAAGCAAGAATGGCAGTTAACGAGATAAATTATCTCGTTAGTATCTAGCTGATTTTAAGCAGTCTAGTTAGGTCTTGATACCCTTGAAATGGAAAGACAGGAAATACCAACTAAATAATGTCAACCATGTATTTAAAAAAATTATTTGGTGGCTGTTCTTAACTATTTAACTAGCTTGTGCTTGCTAGTTTTAACTAGCTGGTGTTAGAAAAGATGCATTCAAATGTTTCTTTTCAATAATGAATAAAATATATAGTGTCATAACTACTCAGCCTTTCTTATAAGATGTGCAGAGCACTTCCAAAGACTTCTCAAGACTTAGAACAGTGACCCAAGTCCAACTCTTTTAGGTTTGAATGTGATATATTATTTAAAAGTATATATTCTTTTAAACCACTCTTGTACAATCAAAAAACAGAACTGGCAAGTGTAGACAATGTGTAGATGTTCAATCACATACAAAACATGTTAGCTATTGAGTCACCAAACATACAACACAGATGATATTATACCATTAACAGAAACCATTACTAAGGGAAATTTAAATTATCTTAATGTTTACTATCCCTTATGAAGTGGTATTTTGCTGGATAAACTAATAACACTTGCTTTGTTAGTTGTTTCTGAGGTTATTTCTTGATTAATGTATTTACTTTTCATGAGACTACCTAGACTACCACTAAAGTCAATAGACATGATGACCTAGGTGTGGATCCAACAGGTTGATTTCAAGAACTAGAGAAATCGGTGTCTAAAATGGGCACTGGGATATATTGAGAGAATGTTGCTGGGGATGGACGTCTGCACATGGAGAAAGTGCGGGGTGGGTGAGAGAGGCTCAACAGTTAAAGCAGAACGGATGATTCACTGTTCCCAGCAGCTTTTAGAGTGCGCTTGCTCGCACTCTCTTTCTCTCTGTCTATATCTGCCACTCTCTCTGGCCCTCCTCTGCATTGGCACACCTGGTTCTTTCAGCCTTGCTCCACCTTGACAGCCAGCTTCAACAACCTGGTGTTTAAAGGGAAGACAATGTCCAAATTGATGTCCCTCACATACAGTGCTAGTCTGTCATCCACAAAAGCAGCAGAAGAAAATGAAAGAGGGAAGAAAATGACAGCTCTGAAGATGCAACATTCAAGGCAACACTGTGAAGCACCCTAAGAGGCCATAACATGGAGTTATAGAAGATTCCCGAGCTTAGAGCCAGGCATCTCCCAAGGGGTTAATGATGAGGATCGGTGGGTGTCGCTGTGGCTTTGATGGCTCGGTACATGCACATCCATTTGTCTCCAATAAATGAATAGTGCTCAGTCAGCCTTGGGCTTCTGCTGCCATGACAACCCATACTGCTACAGTGAGGCTGCTGTCATGGCGACCTCAGAATGTTCACTCGCCTCAGTGTGTCTTTATTGTACCAAACTCATTAGAATGAGCAAAATGAAAAAATACAAACCCACACATGCCCTCACTGATCTGCAGTCTGAATTTAATCATATAAAACTGCGTTAATAGATCACCCTTAACATATCACCAGCAATCGAAGAGAATCTGTGTTTGTATTGACTGGAGCTGTTTTTTTTGCCTCGGCGCAATGTATTGTACACTTTGCTGCAGTCAGCCACAGCTTCTGCACTATGGATATTGCTGAATACACACAGGGCCCAGCAATGCATCCTTAACAACTATAATATCCCCGAAATGTGTCTCCTTTTCATTTCCATTTTCATAGTTCAGTGTTGTTGACCAAAGATTATTCAAATGAAAATGAAATCATTTCAATTAAAATGCAACTGGTAATTGTATCTTGCTAAAAAGACCAAAGGTAACATATTATAATCCTTGTAATCCTTGAAAATATTGTCAGAACAGAATTAACCTGACGTAAAAGATACAGTCTTAAGAATGATCAGTTACTGACAGCCATAACAATAAAACCACTGAGAGGTGTTACATTGGCACCTGTCAAGGGGTGGGGTATATTATGTAGCATGTGAACAGTCAGTTCTTGAAGTTGATTTGTTGGAGCAGTAAAAATGGGCAAGCGGAAGGATCTGAGTGACTTTGACAAGTGCCACATTGTGATGGTTGGATGACTGGGTCAGAGCATTCCCAAAAAGGCAGAAGGCTTGTGGGGTGTGTCCCCCCAAATACACTCCCCTCTTCTGGTGGTCCTGGCCCTCTGGGCAAAATGTCCTCAGCAGGACAGGAAAGCAGAGCAACATCCTCAGCTGGGCAGGAAGGCAGAACTTGGTTAGTCATGACGTTGGTTTCAGGCATGAACTGGCAATGCTCTCTGAGTTTCAGGTGTGGAGCGGTCTCTTTTGCACCGTAGAGAGATGACCTGATATCCCCGACCAGGATTGAATGCGGAGCGATGATTGCTGCTCAGCCAGCGGGAGGAACAAAGCTCAAGGTGGAGCCTGAGGAGGAAGCGACATTCCCCAGGTCTGCGGGTGGTGAGAAGTTCTCCACAAGGCTAGAGGGAAGCTCAAAGATTTCCGCAAGGCCAGAGAGGGGAGTGAGGTTCTCCGCTAGGCCAGAGGGAGGAACGATGCTCTCTGCAAAGCACAAGGGGGATGCTCTCCGTGGAGCAGGAAGGGGGAGCAACATACGGCGTGAAACAAAGAAAATCAGCGACGTCTTAAGCGGAACATGGAGGCAAAGCGACGTCCTCAGCCGAGCAGGAAGGGAGAGTGACGTCCTCAGCTGAGCAGGAAGGCGGAGTGATGTCCTCAGCCAAGCAAGAAGGCGGAGCGAAGTCCTCAGCTAAGCAGGAAGGCGGAGCATAGTCCTCATGCCGAGCAGGAAGGCGGAGCGAAGTCCTCAGCCGAGCAAGAAGGCGGAGCATAGTCTTCATGCCGAGCAGGAAGGTGGAGCGAAGTCCTCTGATTTGCAATGTGGTTGAATAATTTTGATTGCAACTGTATTTATATATATATATATATATATATATATATATATATATATATATATATATATATATATATATATATGTGTGTGTGTGTGTGTGTGTGTGTGAGTGTGTGTGTGTGTGTGTATACAACCCCTATTCCAAAAAAGTTGAGACAGTATGGAAAATGCTAATAAAAACAAAGTGGAGTGTAAATGTACTTTGACTTGTATTTAAACAAAAAAAACTACAAAGACAAGGTGTTTGATGTTTTACCTACCCAACTACATAGGTATTCGAAGATAAACGTTTATTTTGAAATTGATACATACAAGACATTCCAAAAAAAGTTGGGATAGGGGCAATTTAGAACTAATAGCGATGTGACAAGTTGGAATAAGACAGTGAAGTGAAATAGGTGAGGGAATCGTCTAGTCATATTATACAGGAAGCCTCCAAAAAGGCCTAGTCCTTCAAGAGCAAGGATGTACCAAGGCTCGCCAATCTTCCAACAGATGCATCAGCAAATCTCATCTGAGATGAACAGTAGCACAGTGGAATTGTGTTTTGTGGTCTGATGAGTCAACATTTCAAATAGTTCTTGGACAAAACAGCAGTTGTGTTCTCTGAGCTAAAGAGGAAAAGGACCGTCCAAGCTTTTATCAGCGTCAAGTCCAAAAGCCAGCGTCTGTCATGGTATGGGCGTGTGTCAGTGCCCATGGCATGAGTAACCTGCACATCTGTGAGAGCATCATTAATGCATGCAGAAAGATATGTACACATGTACACAACATATGTCTATGTTGACATATGAATGGGGAAAAGTCTGGTTGCTAAACTTAACCAACTCGTGTGTTAATAAATGTTATTAAAAGCAAAGTTGATGTTACACAGTGGTAAACAGTCCACTGTCCCAACTTTTTTGGAGTGTGTTGCAGTCATCAGATTTGAGATGATAGATAATGAATGAGTCTTTATTGATCACATATACATTTCAGCACAGTGAAATAGTTTTCTTCACATACCCCAGCATGTCAGGAAGCTGAGGTCATAGCGCAGGGTCAGATACAGCTCCCCTGGAGCAGAGAGGGTTGAGGGCCTTGCTCAAGGGCCCAACGGTGGCAGCTTGGCAGTGCTTGGGCTTAAACCCCTGACCTTCCGATCAGTAATCCACAGCCTTAACTGCCAAGCCAAGACTGGTAACCTGATGAGTGTATATTTAAAAAAATTAATTAAAGTCACAAAGTAAAACATCAAATAATGTGTTCATAATGTGTTTTCAGTATAATAGGGGAGAACTGAATTTTCAAATGAATCTTTTTGTTAGTTTTTTTCCATTTTCCATACTGTCCCAACTTTTTTGGAATGAAAAAAATATATACACACACACGCGCACGCACAGGCACACACACACACACACGCACAGGCATACGCACGCACACAAACACACATACACACTATAACAGTCTAACAGTTTAGTGTACATAGAGAATCACAAGTGATATCATACATATCAAGCATTATTTTGGATAGCATGTTTTGTACTAACAAAGGAATTCACTGTACAAGACACATGTTTTCATCTTATGTGTTTGCTGTATTTTGATAACTGAAGAGTCCAAATATTCATTGGCACGTGCTATATAAATGTCCTGCAGAGCAATTGTTGTGCAAATACGAGTTTCCTTGGTTTTTAGTATGTAAATAGAGACAATAATTGGCCCAGTATGAGTTTCCTTTGTGAATAGTGCAGCTTTGAACAGGCACTCCATGCCGTGCAGCTGTAACTCAGCCCAGCAGTGATCAATAGAGAACGAGGCTAGCAGGTCGTTTCCCCAGCAGCCTACACGGGTCAGTCAATATGTTGCTCTCTTCTTTGACATTGAATTTATTGAAAGACTATTGTTCGTAAAACTGTTTAGGAAATGTGCAAAAACCCAGAAATAATGAAATAAAGTGAAGGTGGGGCTATGTGTTTTTTTTTTTTGAATGCTGCGCTTTTTTGAAGGAGAAATTAGTAGTTTACAGAATGGTTGTGTACTCATTTTAGTCGAAGCTCTTGAGAGAAGAAACGGCATGCATGAATATCAAACATCAGCTGTTTCTTTATATCCCATGATAGCTAGGAACAGATCAAATTGTAAAACATAATCTCTCTTTGGTGTAAAATGGATTTCTATGTACCACTGTAGCAAAAGTAGGCCTTACTCTAGTTCTGACACACTAGAAAAGTTGGGTTTATGGCTGGGTTTCCTAATATAACTGAAACCATTGTTGGTGTAACATAGAGAGAATATGATTTGAAAGAGAGTATTTAACAGTAGATTAATGAGGCACAGAGAGCAGTAAAATGTATGGGAAAGACGCCAGGAACACCTGTTTTATAGACCTGTTTTGATTTGCAGTTCCCAGAGTGTGGCTTCTATGGGATATATGACAAGATACTACTTTTTCGGCATGACCCAACCTCCGAGAATATCTTGCAGCTGGTCAAGTGTGCCGCTGACATCATGGAGGGAGACCTGGTGGAGGTAGTGCTCTCAGGTAAGATTCAGTTTTCTGAGTTTCTTCTCAACACTGCTGAAGCTGTAGACATTTTAACATGTTCCCATGAGTTTCCCAGGTCATATTTATTAGCATAAGAATTGAACTGAATGCTGAATGCAATAACCAAGACTATGTTTGACCCCCTTTTAGCACTGCTGTTGAAATTTGACAGTTACCCATCTAACAGTATTGGAGTCGCTTATAAACACATGGACCAAAAAAAAATCATAGAATATACTGTGACCGTTTTTGTGAGTCGTCAGTCATTGAGGTTCCACGCGACAACACTAGACTCATTTAGCTATTTTTGTCACCCTCTCTTTTTTGGCGTGTGAGAAACTTGACTCTCATCCAAGTTTGGCTGCTGCATGCAGTGCGAAGCCGGAGCTGTGTCACCCAGGAGAGGGAAGCGGTAGAGGTATCACGTTTGACACTGCTAAAGTGTTTCTACAAATGCTTGGAAGGCCTTTTTTCTCTCTTTACCTACTCCTCCTCTCCTCTGAGCTATGACAGGTACTGTAATGGAGTAGAGTCTGTGGTGAGGAGATAAAGAAGGACTGACACCTTCCCCCTTCCCCCAGCCTGTTCTAGTGTTTGTGTGTCTGTATGTGTTTGATGCTGAAGGAAGAAAATCAGGTGATTAATATGCCCGGATGCGCACAATGTCAAAGACAAGCCTTCAGGATTGTTGAGTGACACTCCTCAACAGCACACTGAGCGGGTAAACTTGCTGTAAAATAATATAATATGTTGCTGGAAAGTTACATCAGCGGTTATTAATTATGACTCCTTCTCGAGAGCGCTAAGTCAGCCAGAATCATTTATAATGATTCTCTCGTCACACTTCCTCAGAGGGTATAATTTCTCTAACATGCAGTACAAAAGTTGGATTCTGTTCAACTCAAAATGGTAACCGTTTTCCAGCCATATACTGTTGCGCTGATTCAGAAATGTACTCAGTGTAAAAATGCATTAAATAAATGTAAATTATTCACCGCTGTTTTCACATTGTGGTCTTTTCTTTGTGATTCTTAATGAAAAGCTCCATTCTAGGAAGCTGCACGCAAGCTTTTCACTTGATCAACATTTTATTTTAAAATGAAGTTCCTAATATCCTGTATATTTATGAAGCTTTTCTCTCATCCAGGCCATTGAAAGGTTAACTCGTAGTAATTCTATGTGACAGGAGTGTAATCCTGCAATAATCTTAGAATAATAATGTAATAATCCTGAATACATTTCACCAGCGAAGCCCCAGTGAACACAAAACAATTGACTTCAATATTTGCCCTGTGTCAAATGTAACAAGTTATTCTATGTTACGTGGAAAAAAGCTTTAACTTAGGAGTATGAAAGCTACACATGCTTCTTATGTGAATTCACTAACACCCCCCCTTTTTAAATAGTAAAAATACTGTACATTATAATCAAATATTGGAAGTGTGACTATTTTAAGATTAAATACACCGATGTATCTAAATATATCACAGCCCCAGCTCCCTTCTTTAATCTTGAGGTCAGGCTATTGTCTGTGTAGTTTTGCATGTTTTCCTCTGGGTTCACCAGTTTCCTCCCTTCTCATAAAAAACATGCGAGTAGGTGGAGTAGGCTAGTCTAAAATGTGAGCATTGTTCCCAGTGTGTCTGCTATAGGCTTACTTTACCAGGATAAAGTTCTTGCCAGGATAAGGCTGAAGATGAATGCATGTGTAAAATTATAGCACTTCAGTCATAATGAGAATTAGAAATGCTGTTTTTAGTTGTTGTTTTTTTTGTTTACCTAATGCATATATGGCTGACACCTCTAAACAGTAGGTTTAATGCATACATTGCTACATCACATTTTCTGGTGTTACTAATCTGTACCAATTATGTGTAAACATTTTTCCGCAGTAGATGATGAAATCTATGTATTCACTTATGTATTTTGCACTGCTAGATTAGCATTTAATGCTGCCTTGCTTGAAAATAATCACATTTATCAGTCTCTTGTAAATAATAATAATAAAAAAAATATATAATTCTGCAATGGCATAATTAAAGGAAACAAAATCTGGCACTTTTTTTTGTTGCCTTCGCTGAATTTTATTTCAAGTGCATCACTAATTGTAATAATGTGTGTTAAATTGTGAGGACTTTATCTTGTATCTTTTCAAATCATATCAAACAATATATTTTTTTTCTCATTGTTGTATATACTGTAGCAATAATAATTTTCCACATACGTCTGTTTTAAACCAAATTACAAGCTTTTTTTATTCAATGAAACCTAAGAGTAATAAAAGTACAAATTTGAAAAATACTATTTAAAAAATATATTGTTCGTTAGAATTTCATTTTACAATGTTGCAAGCAGAAATGTTTTTTTTTACATTCCTTTATTGAAAGAGATAGAAAAAACAATTGAAAAGAAAACATTTTAAATCATATCTTGTTATCATAATCACAGATTGACTGTAAGGACGTTTTGCTCAAGTGATTTTGTCAATACACATCTGTTCCATGCATATGATAACCCTGATTATATCTTTCAAAGTGATTAGTACAGGCAGCATGCAAGGAAAATACCAGCTCTTGAATAATAAATAGTCTCAAATGTAATTCATTGTGATAAACTTTGTGAACTCCAACAGAAAGCATAGAGATAATAATATACAGGTTCGACTCAACATGTCATGTCAGGAACATGAACCCACACTGTACATCTAGACTGACAGTGAATTGCAGTGAATGCTACAGAATGAAAGCAAAGGCTGGTAATGACCTTGAAACCTTGAAAAGGAGTGAACAGAATAATAGTAGTTGATTCACTGCTCCATTAGCACACAGGGGAAGCTGTATGTCTTCTCATGCATCCTAAATTAGACCAAGAGATAACATGGCAACATTTTCTTTATTTTATGTTTTTGTCAAATTCTGTAAGTGACTTGTACATATTTATTACTTCTCCCAAAAATATGAAGAGGAAAAAAAAAGAAAAGCTATGTACATGGGGACACACACAGACACACATGCACAAGTCTTTTACTTACTTTAACTCAGCAGCATAGGGTGGATTTTCCGTGCCACCCTCATTTCCCTGAAGCATTTAATGACAGTTTACAGGTATTTCAAACTTGCAAACATATCTTGGCCTTTAAACAAAAGGCAAAACAATAATTTGAATGAATTGAGGCAATTTAGCCAGAGAATGGCTAATCAGAATGTATTCTACTTGAGCAGGCTGTGGGGAAGCCATGTTGGAGAGGAGGCTAAGGACACATGCTCCAGCAAGCAGTCCTCCCGCTGGGTTTGCCACTCAGCTGCTATTGGTCTGCCGACACGCAGCCAACAAGAGCCAATCAAAACACTCCACCCGTCTCACCCAAAACGCTCTTTCATAGCATAATTTGCAAATATAAATAATGCCTGGGTTTGTTTATGTGGATTGGTGGATTAGAAACAACATGCATATATCACACATATCTTTACTCGATTACTGTACATCGATATTTTATATGTGACTTTAGTGTTATGTGGTTCTACCTGGATGAAAAATGTATGGCAGATAGAACCTTACAATGGTAAGGTCACCAACAGAAACTCACCTTGTACTTGACTAATAAAAGGCACCGACTGAATTCTAAGTTGCAAACAGAACTATTTCTAAAAATAAAGAAACTCAAATGAGACAGAATGTCCCTCTGAAATTCAGCAGTAGATTATTAAAAGGATGCCTGAAGCATTTTCATTATGGAAGTCAGTGCCACAGAGCTTTGAATTGGCTCCTCTGCGATCCTTCGTGGCATTCAGAAGGCCTAAATCAAACTCTTAATTAATTTGCTACTGACCATCAGCCCCTCTTGGGGAGCCACTAATCTCCAGCCTATTAACCCTGACAGACACACGCTCTGCTCATGTGAGGCGGAGAAGAGGGCCAGGCTGCCGAGAATGGACTGTGCCAGTCCGCCCTCTGACACATCGGCTTTGGCCAGGACTCTCGTCCATCTGCACCTCCGGAGGCGCACCTCCCCAGAGGGAAGCCCCGGGAGAGCAGACACTATCGAATAAAAATATCTCCCTCTGCACCATTTGTTTGCCTTTTTTCTTTCGAAAACTTATGACATGTTGATTCGTAATGGCATGGATTTTTGAGAGCTGAATTCCCTCATCAAGTTCAAAGTCCAAATGATGTGATAAGCAAGTGGGGTTCGGAAGAAGATTTGCAGTTTATTGCAGTGACAGAAAATCAGTTTTTCTGATTTAAATCTGAAAATAAGTTGTTGTTATTATTATTATTATTATTATTATTATTATTATTATTATTATTATTATTATTATTATTATTATTATTATTATGTTAGAAGACATACATTAAACCATTGTGCCATTATGTACATATGATAAAACATGTTCTAGTTCATTCTGTTCTTGTCTATAAATTGTTTAGTGTTCATACAATATGTAATGAAGATCTTTTTAATGTCATTCTTTCTTTCTTTTCTTATTTCTTTCTTTCTTTCTTTCTTTCTTTCTTTCTTTCTTTCTTTCTTAACAAACTTATAGCTTCAGCTACAGTAGAGGACTTCCAGATCAGACCTCACACTCTGTTTGTTCACTCGTACCGGGCTCCAGCCTTCTGTGACCACTGTGGAGAGATGTTATGGGGTCTGGTCAGGCAGGGACTCAAGTGTGAAGGTAACTTTTTTCCAAGAGGGCCAGATTATATGTGGTACCCTATTTAAGAGACCACAAATAATTGTACAAACTAACATAATCATAAAAAAAAAAAATAATAATAATAAATTGTCATTTTTAACACTTCGTTGCAGATCCACTTTAATTAAGAATTCTTGAAAGGTTTTCTATGCTTAGGTTGATAAAAATTTTGACAAGATAACTGCCTCTGCCAGGATAGAATCTAGCTGCTGTTTCTCTGCACTCACGTCCTCTGAATAGTTTGTGCATTGCCCATGATTTGTTTAATAAAATCTCGTGATATTAAGTTCCGTAATTACTGCAACAATCTTGTACGCGCATTTGCTATTGCTCTTGGTAAAAAATGACTTCTTGTTTCCTTCTCGCTGTTTACTTTGCATATTTTGTCTTTATCCATGACTAAATGTCCTGCCGTTAATTCATTTGCAGGTGTAGGGAGAAAAAAGGCTTTTGCAATTTAGCTATCTGTGTTAACACAGATTGTTGCCACTGTCAGGAAAAATTGCAACATAAATTCTATGAGAAAAGTCATGGACCAGTTAACATCTGTCTGTGGGCTGCATGTGGCTGATATAGAGCAAGGACAGCCCTGCTCTATATCTACATATCTTTATACGTATAACTTATGTACACAGATTTGTTCTTTTATTCAAACAGTAATGCATTTTCACTTCCTCCTTCTTCATATTTTGTGTTCTCTTGTCATAAACCAATTGTATATGATGAGTAAATAATTAAATTCTTCAAGCAAAATATTAGTTAATCAAAGACTGCTAGTAGAACTAACAGTAAATGAAAACAGCATGGCATTAGTGTGGTCTTATTTATTTATATACACAGCATACTTATTCATTAATCCAGAATAAGACATGATTCATTTTAATGAATCATGTGTGTAATTTTTTTTGGTAAATGCATCACAAATTATACAGGAACAATACAATCAGACAAATTGTGTGTTCTCTTTTTTTTGTTCATTGTGTTTTGGATGAAGGTTGTGGATTGAATTACCACAAGCGTTGCGCTTTCAAGATTCCAAACAATTGCAGTGGAATTCGGAAACGGCGGTTGTCGAACGTGTCCCTCACTGGCCTGTCCAACACTCGTTCGATTTCTGCTGAACCTTCCCCCAGCCCCTCGGATGAAGCTTTACTAGTGAGTTTCACACTGTAGTCTATCTCAGCATTGTTTGTTGTGCTTATTCTGCCCTCACTTGTATTGGGATGTGATTTCCAGCTTGGCAGATAGCTAAACAGGTCTTCCAAGAGGTGGCAGGTATGTTCGGATGTTCTGTCAGAAGCACTGTGAAAGTGCAGTACAGTTGTAGTGCTTAGTGTGTCACAGTTACATGTGTGTGTGTGATTTGACTCACCCACGTCCTTGATGAGTTCAAGAGGTAAGAAGAAGATGATGAAAAACTGCAATGCTGTTTTCCTTTATACCTTTACACCCATAATGTTGTCGGTTTGGGGCTTTTTAAATGTCGATTAAGATGTGCCGTATCTGAAGCATTATTAATAATGGAATGTGTTAGTTTTGCCTCAAGACCTACATTTGGAATTGATACAATACTATAATTAAAACATATAACCTGTGTAATATCTAAGTTGAATTTCCATCCCGCTCTTAGTATGCTGGTCTTAAAAAGCAAGTGTTTAAACATAGGGTGTTTTTTTTTCTTTGAGATTAAATTATTTTATTTAGAATATTCAATACTTGGGTGAAAAAAGTATAGAAAAATTATATTTAATTGAAGGTATGTGTATTGTGACAAAATCCAACTCAATTAAAAGTGGACAGTGTTATTTAAAATGACACTTGAGCAAAAGATAGATAAATATGCATGATGCTATATTTCTCAGCCGATACGATAACTGATTATTCAGAGTGATATCATTCGATACCCGATACCGATAGTTCTGCCTTTTATACCTTTATACCTATAAAAACTTTATTCTCTCCATTTCAACAAGTTGTTTTACACTAAATGGTCTCATAAACACATTACTCAAATTAATATTAACAAATGAACTAAATTATGAAGATTAAATTAAGATTTCTGAACTTATTGAATGTTATTAATTCATATGAACATTGACTGAATTATAAAAAACCTCCTGTTCGTCTCACATTCACTCACCACAAACAAAAATATATCAGTATCAGTATCAGTGATGAAGTAGAAATACTTCATCACTGACTCAAGCTGGTAATATATAATATCAACTTTTTTATATGTTAACATTACCTGGATATGAAATATACTACTTGAGCAACGTGACAAAAAAAAAAAAATAGACTGAACACCAAAACTCTCGATTCACTGCTACAGCATCCGGTGTAAAATTTTATCAGTGCAGAGATTACAAATTG
This sequence comes from Ameiurus melas, assembly GCA_012411365.1. Lineage (NCBI taxonomy): Eukaryota > Metazoa > Chordata > Actinopteri > Siluriformes > Ictaluridae > Ameiurus > Ameiurus melas. The sequence continues at coordinate 7,842,489 of CM022761.1, forward strand.
CAGTTTTGTCGTCATTCCACACAAGAGACATCTTTACACACAGCACCAAATCTGTGTTTTCCTGCCCTCTTTTGATTGAGAGGTTATAATCGGCCCTGATCATCAGATGTTTTTAAACTATTGGCCGATGGCCCATAGCGTGTAAAATTGCCTTTAATTTTGAATTAGAGATGCACCGATAAACGGTGAATCTCTAACTCAAACTTAAAATATTTTTTTAAACATGGTTTCACATGTAATTATTTGCATGACTCCTGTTTGTATGAAAAACAAGGGGCAGTTTTAGCATTCATAACTTTCTGATGACTTGAAATTGAAGTCCAATTCAACCATTAATTTTTTCATTTATTTATTTAAGAGCATTTGAGAATATTGACAGACCTTGTACAAAGAAGAGTAGTTGTGGTGTCTGTTCAAATTTGTATAACTATGACCAGATGTTTTAAATATAGTGAAAAATTTATATTCTTGAAAAAGAATATACTTGGAAAAAAAAGTTAAAATGACCATTTGATTGGATTGATGGCAATTTTTTTTTCAACAATGGAAGGTTTGTGTTGTAAATTGTATTGAAAATCCAATCAATAGAGAATGATTTTTTTTTCATGGATATGTCACTGAGTAAGATTCCATGTGTTTTAATAATAAATAAAGACTATTATATCTCTTAAAATGATGCTTCAGTATAGTAATGACATACAATACTACTTTTCACCTTTGGTGTTTAATAACAGTGTTCTCTCTTTTTTTTCTGTCTATTTATGCAGTCTCCTGTCAGTCCTAGTATTGAGGTAAGTACTGAAAAGTAACCCTTCATGCATGTCATCTAACAAAACAGCCTAATACTTTCAAGGGTTATACTTTCATACACACACACCTTGTGCTCCATGTCTGCTTCTTATATAAGGGTGAAGATGGGCTTCATTTCACATCAGTTGATATAATATATTGTGATATAATGGAATATCACGTCTCCCTAGGCGCTGAAGTATTTTAGAAATGACTGCCTCAAAAACAATCTCTGTACATTTTTAAAGGTATTTATACCACAGCTCTGTTGAATTCTCAAATCTGAGAAGAAGGTTAGAAGGAGGATAGAAGGTAAAGATGAATTTCCTATAACATCAACTCTGACAGAAGTGCCAGCTGCAAGGTATGAACCGCAGGTTCATATTAATGCGCTAGGTATAATATATTACTGTTTCCATATTAAAAAGCTACACATGGATGCTCCACATAAACATATTGCAAAAACATCTTGCTATTGTTTTCTGTAAGGAGATGTTTATTTAGCATTTTTCTAAGGAGTCTCCAGTGTCAGCCTTTCTAACAATCAGATGTTCAAATGTCCAGCTGTTCCTTTACACTTCAAACATGTGAACGTCTTCAGGGCGGAGGGTTTTGCTTTTTCTACTTTTTAAAAAACAAACAAAAAACATTAACTTCAACAGAGAAAAGAAAAGAGCCTGGTGAGGAAATGCTTATAGCTTTTATAATGTAAGCAATAACAGGAATTGAATTGTTTAGAGACATTGCATAACTTAACATTTTTTATGCCATTCATATTTGGTAAATTGCCATAATATAAGTGGAATAAAACATTTCAGTATGGGCTGTTATTGGAAAATAATAATTGCTTTCAATTACTGTTAATTTTCCTATAACAGCATGCTCTTCTGTGCTTTATTCCTTACTTAAAGATGTTCCTACATTACATTACAACCATCATATGGCAGGCTTCAAATCCCTCTTTCCCAAAGGTTGAGACATTTTATCCTGACACCAGAAATGCTGTGATACACACTTGAGTTTGTTTAAAGGAAACTGTTAATCAACTGTTGACTGCAAAAAAGCAACATCTGCTGACTGTGCCCAATTTACCTCACAGATCACATATTAGAACACTGATCACTTGAGATCTACCTTCCGATATTTAGAATTGAATTCTAACCCTGATCCAACACACCTGCTCCAGATAATCAGGTTACTTGATTAGCCAGATCATCTCTGTTGAATTAGAGTTTTTAAAGCAGTGGGGTGAATATTTAAGCAATCACAATTTTTATGCTTTTTTTTCCTTTTTGTAAATAATTTTGTAAACTACATTTATTCCACTCTTTCAATATTTTTGTAATATCTAATTCAACATTTCAATATTATGGGTGGCTGTGTATAAATCCATAACATAACAATAATCCCAATCAAGTCCCTTTCAGTTCCAGGCTCACATTACTACAAAATGTGAAAATAAAATTCAAAAGGAGATGAATATTTATGCAATTTTATATACACCGATCAGCCACCTGCCTAATATTGTGTAGTAATAGTGTGTGTAATATTTGCCCCCAAACCAGTGCTGACCTGTCGAGGCATGGACTCCACAATACTTCTGAAGGTGTGCTGTGGTAGCTGGCAAGATGTGAGGTGGGGCCTCCATGGACCTGTCTTGTTTGTTCAGCACATCTCACAGATACTTGATCAGCTTGAGATCTGCGGAATTTGGAGGACAAGTTAACACTTATCAACTCTTTGTCATGTTCTTTAAACCAGTCCTGAACAATTTTTGCAGTGTGGCAGGGCGCATCATATTGCTGAAAGGTTCAGTTTAGACCTTCAGAGGTCTTTTGGAGTCCATGCCTTAATTGGTCAGAGCTGTGTTGGCAGCACAAATGAGACCTACACAATATTGGCATTTTATGTCTAATTGGTGTATATGCACAGGCAATAGGAGAGACAAGTTCTCTATAGATGTATTACACCAGAAAAGACCTGAAGTATTCCACAGGATAAGTTATAAATAATCTTTGCTAATGGATCAGATCCATCAGGTGAAGCTAATTTTAAACTATTTTTTCTCACAAGTGCTCTATCACAGATGCACTACAAGGCTTTACATTCTTTTCAGCTGAATGACTTACACCCTTATAGCTGGCATCTAGTTCAGTGCTGTTAGATAGTTTTTTAAATATAATATTTATTATTAAGTTTTTTAAGTTACAAGCCTGTTTGATTGGTCAGTTGAATATATAATATAGGGGCGGCTGTGGCGCAGTTGGTAGAGTGGATTGTCCACTAATCGTAGGGTTGGCGGTTCAATTCCCGGCCCGGGTGACCCCACATACCCAAGTGTCCTTGGGCAAGACACTGAACCACCCCAAGTTGCTCCCAATGGCAAGCTAGCACCTTGCATGGCAGCTCTGCTACCACTGGTGTTACATTTACATATAATGGGTTTAGTACAAACCTCAATAACTCAAAAAAAACTAAGTAATTTATCATTAATGCCAACCTAGACATAGCATGTTCTGTTGATGGTGTGTTCTGTGTTCTGTTCAGGAATGAAAAGACCTATTTGAATAGTTTCATAAAAGAAATAAAGGGGAAAATCTGTGTTGTCTGTGTAGTTGATATTAGAGTTAAAGGGTTTCCTGGCTGCTAAAAAGTTTAAGAAGCCTCAATCTCGAATCTTAGCCTTGGTGGAAAGATTTTCTATTTTACTAACTTTTTCAACACTAGTCTGGAGATCTGAGTAAAGATTCCGGTTAGGGGACTCAACATTAGACAGGATATTTCAAAGGAAGTACCTTGGGTTGGAAATTTGACATTTAGGTGAATAGGATAATTTGGCTGCTTGCCTATGTTTTGTTGCTCTTACCTGGGTCATTTGCTTTTATAGCCATGACAGTTCAGTGTATATGCAGGCATGTGTGCCATGCACCAGAATAAACAGGAGCTGTCAGACAAATCAGCAGAGATGCTGGCAGCAGCCAACAAAGCTGAGGAAAAACAAAATGAAACAGCCACCTCCTCCACAACACTGTGTATATGGTGAAATTGTTGGATTGTTTTTTAAAGGATTTCATCCTTTAACACCAGCGTTGCACAGAAATATTAACTGTTAGCATACGGTATTATAATAACTAGATTTAAATGTAATAGTATTAATATACTTTCTTTTGTAACCTGTATGTCACAGATGTATGTATGTTAAAACTTAAGTATATCTAAAGATCTTAAATCTAATGCTTACTGTAAGATCATCTCAATGACATTAAGCTACTTAAATCCTCTAGCCAAGTGTACAACACAAAGACGAGGAAGATATCGATCACTCGCTTTCTTTAGAGTGCAGTGTGAAGTTGATTTGGCACACCTGCGTGATGTCAGGCCTATTCTCAACAGGTGGTAAGACATCTGCACGACTGCCAATCAGCGGCACATTTAAAAACAGCTTGGTGCTGGAAACTTGTTGTTCTGAGTTTAATGCAAATGTACCGCCCATCCCCCTCAACCTGTTTTTCTTGACAAATATTCTTGTTTGCTTCTTCAAGAATGTAGTCTCGTGCACAAGACTTGAGGTGACAGCTGTCTAAAATATTGTGTGTGTGTGTGTGTGTGTGTGTGTGTGTGTGATGAAGCATTTGATAAAGCAGCATTTTTATGTAGAAAGTACAGCATGTGCACAGCTAACTCGCCAGTGTTAAATGAACACCTAGAGTGCTAAACTGGTCTTCAGTGTACGCTCTGGGTGTAATTTCACACAGGCAACTTTGCTGTGTTCATGATGGGGGAAAAAGCACGTGCAATCAACACTCCGATCAAAAACGAATTAACTTGGCACTATGCTTGCTGATCTCCCATCGAAAGTGAGCACAGCTTACGTGAGCACCAGCAGTACATGCTTCTTCTGCGAACTGATTTTATGCCCAGCCTCTGCTTTGCATCTCCTCAGCAGAAGGACATGTTCCCTGGAAGAGGGCGCTCCAACTCGCAGTCGTACATAGGGCGCCCGATCGAGCTCGACAAGATCCTGCTGTCCAAAGTCAAGGTGCCTCACACGTTTGTCATCCACTCCTACACGCGCCCCACCGTCTGCCAGCACTGCAAAAAGCTGCTCAAGGGCCTATTCCGCCAGGGCTTACAGTGCAAAGGTATGAGCTCACACTTGACTTGTGTAAACCTGAGCATGCTGGGGAGTCAAACTGTTGTTTGCTCAATTTGTCTGCACCCTCAAAGGTCTCAGAATGATTCATTGCCGGTGAGATGCATTTGGCAGTTGGTTTTAAATTTGTATCAGTGCAAGCCAAACCCCAGTGCATGTAGTCATGCTCTTAGAAAACAGGCACAACCATCAACCTTTATTTTTTATCTTTCTGCTTGGAATGTGTCAATATTTGATTAAATAGTAAAGAAATTTATAGGGCAATTACCAATTATTTTCATAATCGATTAGTCGGGGAGGGGGTTGTTAAATTTTCATTACCATGTTTTCATTTATTTAAAACAAAATCCACAAACAAACAGACTAAAACTTTACACAACTGTTCGTCCAATTATATAATTATATTATATAATTATATTATATAATTATATTATAAGACTGAAAAGAACCCAATACACACATACCGGAATATATATTATTCATTTAGGACTGTAGTTAAATTTTTGTGCATCCATAAAAATAATTCATAAATACTTATAAATTATATAAACTGAATTATAAGTTTATATTATATAATAGCATTTATGCATAACTTTTTTTTATAATAGGTAACGTTATTATAAACAGTAAAGTGAAGAAAGTCATTGTCGGTGACTCTGGGTATCTGCTAAAGCTAGCGGCATCACATTACGTGCGTATGACGTCATGTTCTGTCGACTAGGAAAAGGCTTATACTTCTAGTTAGTAAAAAAATCCGCTAGAGTCCCTTTTCAGACGATACTAACTTTCTAAAATTTGCACGATAGATGGTAGATTACATGGTGCATAGTGTAATTGTAGAGTACGTCATTTGAGACACAACTTTAGTATTTACACTTCGAAGCGTGTTTTCGGATCAGAAGTAACACAGTGAGTAAACGTGTCCCGTGCCGCACGCAGACCAACTAATCAATAATCAGATTCCTCGACAACGATTTTCATAATCGATTATTATTGATTTATCGATTAGTTTTTGTAACTCTAGTAATTTAATCTACGTAGTTAAAGCTTAGGAATGCTGGTGTACCTGAAAGTGAAACAGTATTGACTTTCCCATGTTATAGATACAAAGCAAAGGTACAAAGACCACGCACCACTCTAGCGACAAGCAATGGTACAGTTTAGTATGTTTTTCTGATAGTGGATTGAAACGCTAAATAGAAATACTAAAATTGCTCATAATTACAGTGATACCTCCATTCATAGGATAATAACAACACTCTGGTGCTCATCCTGCACATTTATTAATTAGTATATTGTAAATGAGTAATTTTTTTAGTTCACATTCCCACAGTGTGTACTGCAATAAAAATTGCTTCAATATTTTAAAACTCATCCTTGTATTGAAGCATTACAATAATTTGGACTGTATGTGTACACAAATTCATGCAATAGTTTTAGCCTGTAAATTCAATCATATAGAGTATAGAGTTAATATAAATATTGTAAGTATAGATTTACCGTGAAATATACAATTGATATGAAGGCCACAGTGTAGCTACAGTACACTGCTTTGATGTAAGTAAAAGTATAGTGGGTGTCAGGCAGTAAAGAGTGCTGTCAGCTTGCTGATAGAAACAGCTTTAATGTGCTTTGGCAATGTGCAAGGTCTCAGCCTGTCAACCAGTAGCACAACACACGCTCATCTCAGCATGCCAGGTCTCTCTCTCTCACTTTGCCCTGATTTTCTCATCTCCTTCCCCCCCCTCACACTGTTACAGATTGCAAATTCAACTGCCACAAACGATGTGCACCTAAAGTGCCAAACAACTGCCTCGGAGAGGTGTCAAGGAATGGAGGCAAGTATAACTTTAGAGTCTCTACATGTTCCTTAATGTCACAATCAACATACTTGTTTTTATTCACACCAAATACAACAATATTTATCTTACTGTACAGTTAAAATGCTGCTCTATTCATTCAGGTCATTTCAAAACATTGAGTCTAGTATGTATAAAGGGGGGAAAAAGGCTTTCACAATATAAATTGCAATGCACAGATACACATTCAGTTTCTAAAAGTCACGATACACTGCACAAATACACACATAGTTTTGAATGAGCACAAAACTGTCCACAAATACATGCAAAGTAATTTGCATCTGCAGCATAACATTTGAAAATGCAGGAAATAATATATAACTACAAGATAAAAGATATAAGTGGCAGCTTATTTCACAAATATAATGTAATGCACGAATACACATCAATCCATTTGTTTCAAGATTTTTAATTTTGAATATGAATAGGTAACGACATTAAAAAGTCGGATTTGTGACCTTTGTGCTGCATTTGTGTTTGAGATTCACAAATATATATGAATGGTCTAAAATAGCGTTTGAAACAGTGTGACTGTGATGCAAACTTTAATACACTGAAAAATACACATTATTAGCATCGCATATATATATATATATATATATAGTATATATATATATATATATATATATATATATATATATATATATATATATATATATATATATATATATATATATATATAATTTCACTCTTTTACATTTTTTCCTACATTCTTTTGAATGTCCATGGAATAAAATAAAATATTAGATGCCATGAGTGTAACTTCTACTATCATTTACACGTTTGAATGGCCATGTTATATGAAGCAATGTGATAACATGAAATTAAAAATTACCTTATATGGCCATGGGCATTGTTTTGACTCAGGACAGCTGTCATTTACTGCTGTTGTCAAGCAACTGTTTGACGCCGTACACAACAGCGCTTCGTCTGCGAGCATTCGCTGAGAGTTGGCTAATGGTTGAATGGCAGGAATTTGGCCAATAGTTTCTGAAAACCTTTTATAATTGGCAAATTTTAGTGTGAGAAGGCATGAATTACAGAGAAGGGTTAAAGCAATGCAAATATGCGCACACATGATGCTGTATTAGACCATAAGCACATCATAATGAAACTAAAACTGAATCCCAGACATTTTCTCAAATTTAAAAATCCCAATGCTTTTTTAGGTCAGAAAAAGAGGACTTGTCCAGGAAAAAGAGGACATATGTTAACCCTTAGCTAGCAACAAAATAGTCTAGCTACCTCTTGCAATCTAGCTACATAGTGATTCTAAGTAGTAAGCTAGCTTGCCAGAATAGCCATCTAGTTAGCCTACCTAGTTATTCCATGATTTTGACATGTACCACCTACCTAAACTTTGTTGAAGTCCAAGTACACACCTTCATGGCAATGGTATTTCCTAATTGCAGTGGCCTCTTTTAGCAGGATGATGTGCCCTGCCACACTGCAAAAATGGTTTAGGACTGTTTGAGGAACATGACAAAGAGTTAAAGGTATTGACTTGGCCTCCAAATTCCAGAGATCTTAATCCGATCATGCATCTATGGGAGGTGCTTGAGACACAAGTCCAATCAATGGAGGCCATACCTCTGAACTTACAGGACTTAAAGTATCTGCTGTTAATGTCTTGGTGATATCGTACATTTATTCATCTTCAGTAACCACATCTTTATCCTAGTCGTTGATGCAAAACAAGTGAAACTCAGACAGACACTGGCAGTAATGAGCTATAATTCAGTGAGAATAGATTTCTAAGATATATGATATTAGCTCAGCAGGGTGACTCACCTGTAGCATTAATTGCTATCTCACAGCTGAAGATTCACTTGTTTTGCAACACACATGAAGGTGTACAACAATATTTAGGTAGGTGGTACGTGTCAATAACATCCACATGAATGGCAGGACCCAAGGTTTCCCAGCAGAACATTGCCTAGAGCATCACACTGCCTCCACTAGCTTGCCTTCTTCCCATAGTGCATCTTGGTGTCATCTCTTCCCCAGTTAAGTGACGCACACACCGCGACGCACAGTCCACATGATGTAAAAGAAAATGTGATTCATCAGATCAGGTCACCTTCTTCCATGGTCCAGTTCTGATGCTCATGTGCACATTGTAGGGAATTTTGGTGGTAGACAGGGGTCAGCAAGGACACTCTGACTGGTCTGTGGCCACACAGTCCCATAAACAGCAAGCTGTAGAGTGAGCATTAGCATTTTCAGCATTTTGTACTACAGTATCTCTTCTGTGGGATCGGACGGGCTAGCCTTTGCTCTTCATCAATGCATCAATGAACCTTGGGCGCCCGTGACCCTGTCACTGTTTACCAGTTGTACTTCCTTGGACCACATTTGGTATGTACTAACCACTGCATACTGGGAACACCTCACAAGACCTGCTGTTTTGGAGATGCCCTGAACCAGTTGTCAAGCCATCACAATTTGGCCCTTGTCAAAGTTGCTCAGATCCTTACTCTTGCCCATTTTTAATGCTTCCAACACATCAACTTCAATTACTAACTGTTCACATGATGCCTAATATATCCCACCCATTGACAGGTGCCATTGTAACAAGATACTGAGAGTATCAATGTTATTCACTTATATTATATATCTTATTCACATATAAAGTATGTATGTATGTATGTTTATATATATATTTCTGTGGCCACCATTATTTCCCAGGACTGCCTTAACACTCTTGGGCATGGACTTCACCAGAGCTTCACAGGTTGCCACTGGAGTCTATTTCCACTCCTCCATGACGACATCACGGAGCTGTTGGATTTTAGAGACCTTATGCTCCTCCACTTTCCGTTTGAGGATGCCCCACAGATGCTCAATAGGGTTTAATCCATCACCTTCACCCTCAGCTTCTTTAGCAAGGCAGTGGTCATCTTGGAGGTGTGTTTGGGGTCGTTATCATTCTGGAATACTGCCCTGTGGCCCGATCTCTGAAGGGAGGGGTACATGCTCTGCTTCAGTATGTCACAGTACATGTTGGCATTCATGGTTCCCTCAATGAACTGTAGCTCCCCAGTGCTGGCAACACTCATGCAGCCCCAGACCATGACACTACCACCACCATGCTTGACTGTAGGCAAGACACACTTGTCTTTGTACTCCTCACCTGGTTGTTGCCACACATGCTTGACACCATCTGAACCAAATAAGTTTATCTTGGTCTCATCAGACCACAGGACATGGTTCCAGTAATCCATGTCCTTAGTCTGCTTGTCTTCAGTAAACTGTTTTCTTGTGCGACATCTTTGGAAGAGGCTTCCTTCTGGGACGACAGCCATGTACTCCAATTTGATGCAGTGTGCGTCGTATGGTCTGAGCACTGACAGGCTGACCCCCCACCCCTTCAAAATCTGCAGCAATGCTGGCAGTACTCATACATCTATTTCCCAAAGACAACCTCTGGATATGACGCTGAGTACATGCACTCAACTTCTTTGGTCGACCATGGCGAGGCCTGTTCTGAGTGGAGCCTGTCCTGTTAAACTGCTGTATGGTCTTGGCCACCGTGCTGCAGCTCAGTGTCAGGGTCTTGGCAATCTTCTTATAGCCTAGACCATCTTTATGCAGAGCAACAATTCTTTTTTTTTTAAATCCTCAGAGAGTGCTTTGCCATGAGGTGCTATGTTGAACTTCCAATGACCAGTATGAGTGAGTGTGAGAGCGATGACACCAAATTTAACATACCTGCTCCCCATTCACACCTGAGACCTTGTAACACTAACAAGTCACATGACACCGGGGAGGGAAAATGGCTAATTGGGCCCAATTAGCCATTTGTACTCACTTTTGTTGCCAGTGGTTTAGACATTAATGTGACATTAATGTGTTGAGTTATTTTGAGTGGACAGCAAATTTAAACTATAAATTTGAATTTAAATTTAAAAACCTTCATTTCATAATAGCTGACAACAGAGAAAACCTTGATGATATGTTCACTGGACCCTTCCATAGTCTTTATGAAGACACCAAAAGTTATCAGCCATTATTGTTTACATTGTGTTAATTCAAGCATGAAAAAATGCTTGTACGGACTCTGAGCTTTCTTTCATGGGTATTCACAGTAATACAGTGATGAACTTATATTAATATTTTCAACTGAGCATATTTATTAATATTAATATTAATATTAATATTAATATTAATATTAATATTAATATTAATATATTATATTAATATTAATATTAATATTAATATTAATTAATTATGGGGCGCACAGTGGCTTATTGGTTAACACTTTCGCCTCACATCTCCAGGGTCTGGGGTTTGATTCCCGCTGGGGCTGTGTGTGTGTGGAGTTTGCATGTTCTCCCCGTGCTGCGGGGGTTTCCGCCGGGTACTCCGGTTTCCTCCCCCAGTCCAAAGACATGTATGGTAGGCTGATTGCCGTGTCTAAAGTGTCCGTAGGGTATGAATGGGTGTGTGAGTGTGTATGTGATTGTGCCCTGTGATGGACTGGCACCCCGTCCAGGGTGTACCCCGCCTTGTGCCCGATAAATCCTGGGATAGGCTCCAGGTTCCCCGTGACCCTGAAGAAGGAGTAAGCGGTAGAGGGTGGATGGATTAATTAATTATTGATATTATTATATTCATATTAGAGCAATTACTAATGAGATATGTTGAAAAAAATTGACACTAAGTTAACAATGAAATTCGCTCAGCTGGGCGTCCGCCGTTACTCAAATCCTATTATATATATGTATATATATATATATATGTATGTATATATATATATATATATATATATATATATATATATATATATATATATACTTTTATACTTTTATACTTTTATACTTTTATACTTTTATACTTTATACTTTTATTGTCTTTTTAACTGCGTCTCTCCTCTTTATTCTAGATCTGTTGAGTCCTGGAGCCGAGTCGGATGTGTTGATGGCGGAAGGCTGTGATGACCATGATAGTGAGAGAAACAGTCCCATCATAGATGACATGGAGGAATCCCTGGTTGCAGACTCTTCAGCCCTATTGGATGTAGGAAATCTCGGAGATTTCCATGATCTAGATCCTGATGAGTCCAATAGAATCATCAGGTACTCTTCTCCATTGCATAAACATACTCTAATAATACCTCCAGCATTATGAGCTTCTCATTGCCTCTATTTGACACCACGGAAATATATTGAATGCCATCAGTTGGGGTTAGTGGCAGAAACATTAGATGAAGTTGTGTTCACCAAAGAATGATGCAGAGCACAGACATTCTTTGTGTCAATGTGTTTTAAAGTCCATGCACCAGCAACAACATCCCTCTCATGCGAGTGGTCCAGTCAGTGAAGCACATCAAGAGGAAAAACAGCAATGTTATGAAGGAGGGATGGCTTGTGCACTTCACCAGCAAGGACACACTGGTGAGAAATATGGCCCTTAGTGTCTTTAAAATTATAAGCTCTTACTATAGCTATCCACAAACAAAAGAGGCTGTTACTTCTAAATGATTAAAAACATTAAAGGGATATTGAACTATTTTTTACTTGTGGTTAAGAATAGTTTTCTTGACTATTTCCTGACTATTCTTCAGAAAGAGCTTGAAATGACACTGCTATATCCCTTTACTTCTTCATTAAAAAGGACATTTGGGACACAAATGCTGTTATAAAAAATTCTTCCATTTTACATCAGTGTAATTCTACCATTTCACTGTTTGATTTTACACTAGCGTAAGAGGCATTACTGGCGACTGGATAGCAAGTGCATTACTCTGTTCCAGAATGATACAGGAAGCAAATACTATAAGGTGAGTATAATCAATCAGTCAATAAATATAGCAATTATATGATAATCAGTTCTCTTTGCTCAGTCTTTTAACATTATCTGTATGAATTCAATCAGAAAGAAAGGCAAAGCCCACTTTACATGTTTATATTAAAATATTTGTGATATGATTAGAGATTCTGGTGCCAAATTTTTGTTTGGTGCTGTAACTTGGTTGTCCCTATGAGATGTTAGCTGCTGTGAGCTGCGTTGATGTTGATGTCACAGAGGGATATTGTACGACTTTAAGCTGTATCTTTTTAATTCATACTTTGTTCAAAAAATGACAAACTATTCTTTCAATCTGTCAAACGCAAAAGCTGAAATTGTTTTTGATAAACTTTATGTAAACTTGTTAACATCTTGTAAATGAAAAAGATTATGAAAAGAAATTATCAAGAAAAGATTCAGAGAAATTAACAATGACAAAGCACAAAATATGTTCACAAAACAAAGGCAGCTATAAATGTTTGGTCATGTACAGATACTCGGAAATTAAATTTCAGTGACATGGCTGACAAAATAGAATGGCTTACCTTATGATAGCAAAACAAAAGCAATCTTGCTAAGATGAGCTCAATGATTGTTATCTATCAATTGTGTTTTGATGCTAGTTAATGAACAAGGATCATGTTGAGACATATCACAATCCATAAATGTCTTATTTCTAAAGAGTATCAGAACCCTGTGTACCATCTTGCATTTGAATTACTTAGTTGAATAAGAAAAGTAATAGAAATAAATTTAAAGAATATAGTTTAAAAAATCACTTGAATTTTTTCAGCACCATTCATTGTCATATTAAATAAAAATTCAATGCAGAAATAGCAGAGACAGGAAGTGTCCAGGCTCCTGAATGCAGCTGAGTTATAGCAGAAATTTGGCTCAGCTAGTTAGCCATCTATGAGATGATAATGGTCATGTCATGATCATGGCAGCTGGGCAGTGATGGCTTAGCAGTTAAGGCTCTGGGTTACTCATCAGAAGGTTGAGGGTTCAAGCCCTGGCAGTGCCAAGCTGCCACTGTTGGGCTCTTGAGCATGGCCCTTAATCCTCTCTGCTTCAGGGGTGCCCAACTTCCTGGCATGCTGGGGTATGCAAAGAAAAGAATTTCACTGTGCTGTAATGTATATGTGATCAATAAAGACTCATTATTATCAGTCCATACAGGATTTCACAGAGTTTTTTCATGATTATTGCAGCCAGAAATGCTTGATTTTGTTGCTGCTTTTTTCATAATTTACAATGCAACTTGTAGACTATTTTGTGCTTTTTTCCTGAAAACTACTTGATTTGGCCAAATTGCAATTTCACGAAATTGTTTTTCACAGTTTTTTGCAGGTATTTTTTGTTTGTAAATGACCTTTTTGCTTTACTCATGTTTGACAAGTGAATCGAAAAGGGCTTTGGCTGAATGCACTTTGTGATGATGTCACATGATGCATCTTGGCCCAAATCAGATAAATTTTTGTTAAATTCGATAAATTGTTGGTGATTTTGAAAAATTTACAAGGTCTTCCATATCATTCTGAGTTTGCTTGATTTTGCATTCATTTCTGCCATCATGAAATCCTGGAGGATTCATGCATAATTTAGTTGACTGTACCATTAGCACGAAAGTTGATGCTTTGGAACCTGACTCATGAAACTCATGAAACGTGAGACCATAGTGAACTAGACTAAAAAGTTTTAAAGATCATCTCAGCCTTTCATAACAAAATTAATCAAGGACACTACTGATGATCACATTTTTTAATGATAGATATTGATGTGCAAGTCATTCAGGGAGGATGTAATATTGTAACGTTTTTCTCTATATCCAATGTGATATATCAATATTATGATATTTCTCAATGCCTCTCTTTTAATGTTTAATGTTTCATTGTGTTCTACAGGAAATCCCCTTATCTGAAATTCTGTCCCTGGAGCCTGCTCAGAACTTCAGCTTGCTTCCTGAAGGTGCCAACCCTCACTGCTTTGAGATTTCCACCGCCACCCTAGTGTATTATGTAGGAGAAAACCTGTCTCAGGAAGACTACTCTTTGTTCCGCGGCAGCGTGCTGATCAGTGGAACTGGACGGGATGTGGCTCACATGTGGCAAACCGCCATTCAGCATGCCCTCATGCCTGTTATTTCCAAGGGCACAGCTCACAGCAGCCGACACAGCTACCACAGTATGATCATTACTCTGAAATGCATTTGGACTTATTATATTACAAACCCTTTATATTTCATTTGAACTCATTTACATTTTAGGAAGCACACTATGGGAATGTGTATTGTATGGAATACATTTCAGATAATGCATTGCAATATATTGTTAAGCACACACAATTAGCTCCAGAATTATATCTTTAAAGAGGCCCATTGTAATAAGTGAAATAATTTTCAAGCTCCTCTGGAGTTTATTCCATGAGCACACAGAGTTGGGTCTGAACTTGGGATCAAGCCTTAACTATAATGTGTTGGTAGTGGGCTTGACTAAATAATTATCTAATAGGTCAGTAGGATGCAAAATTTTTATTAATTTCACCCTGATAGTTTTTAAAAGCATATAAGCTGTAGCTTTTTTTTTATTCATACTTTGTAACAAGGCTAACAACAAAATGTGTTCATAGAACAAAGGCAGCTATAAATGTTTCACTTGGTTATGTACAGATGCTTGAAAATTAAATTTCATTAAACTGATACATTTACAATTCTTATAGCAAAACAAAAACAAAAGCAGACTTGCTAAGATTATTTCAGTTAGACCTGAAGAATATTATTAATCAATTGTGTTTTGATGATAGTTAATAAATAAGGATCATGTTGAGGGATATCACAATCCCATAAATGTCTTATTTATAAAGAGTAACAGAACCCTGTGTACCACCTTCTATTTAAACATATTAGTTGAATATAAAAAGGAATAGGAAGAAATTTATAGTATAGATAGATAGATAGATAGATAGATAGAAAGATAGATAGATAGATAGATAGATAGATAGATAGATAGATAGATAGATAGACAGACAGACAGACAGACAGTTCATTTGTCCTCTACATAAGTACAACAACACCATACATATCAGGATCATACAACAAATGCCAGAGCATAATATGGTATGACAGTGGCTGATTACTCATGTGTTTAACGCTCGTATAGCCATAGGAACAAAACTCTGAACATAGCTGGCCTTTCTGCACATGGGTACTATATATCTGCGTCCAGAAGGAAGAGGGTTGAAATATTGATAAAGTGGGTGGTCTGGGTCATTGAAAATCTTATGTGCCTTCACGAGAGTACAGTGTCTCACAAAAGTGAGTACACCCCTCACATTTTTATAAGTATTTGATTATATCTTTTCATGTGATAACACTGAAGAAATGACACTTTGCTACAATGTAAAGTAGTGAGTGTACAGCTTGAGTAACAGTGTAAATTTGCTGTCCTCTCAAAATAACTCAACACACAGTCATTAATGTCTAAACCGCTGGCAACAAAAGTGAGTAAACTCACTTAAAGTGAGTAAAAAGTAACACTGCCTTAACCCTAAGTGAAAATGTCCAAATTGGGCCGAAAGTGTCAATATTTTTTGTGGCCACCATTATTTCCCAGCACTCTGACAGGTCTCTAACATCCACCAGCTCTGTGATGTCATCATGGAGGAGTGGAAGAAGACTCCAGTGGCAACCTGTGAACTCCATGCCCAAGAGGGTTAAGCTAGTGTTGGAAAATAATCTTGGCCACACAAAATATTGTCACTTTGGGCCCAATTTGGACATTTTCACTTAAGCGTGTACTCACTTTTGTTGCCAGCGGTTTAGACATTAATGGCTGTATTTTGAGTTATTTTGAGGGGACAGCAAATTTACACTGTTATTCAAGCTGTACACTCACTACTTTACATTGTAGCAAAGTGTCATTTCTTTAGTGTTGTCACATGAAAAGATATAATCAAATATTTACAATAATTTGAGGGGTGTACTCACTTTTGTGAGATAATGTATATGAAATGACACAGTCTGATAAATTAGGGCTGGGAATACCAAAGATTTTTCTCACTAAATTAGTTATCTTTAAGAGTTTGTTCTTATTGGTAACTGTTAGCATATGGAAATATCAGATGGGACCATAATTAAGAACCATCTCAGTAATACTTAGATACAGAAGAAGAAGACTAGACTGAACAGATAGATGTTGACAGCGCTGTCAGTCTCTGTTGACAGCACATGTAAATACCTAGAGTATGCTGATTGAAGTTGAGATGTTTATCAATTGTGATGCCCAGAGATCTGAAATGCGCCACGCTTTCAACCATCTCTCCATTAATGGTAATACTGGAAGGATGGGTCAGGGTTTTGTAAGAGCTTAAAAACCATTTCCTTATTTGCGATATTAAGGTGAAGAAAGTTATCATCACACCATGTAAGTGTATGTTATTTTAATACAGTGATTCATGAGCAACAGAGAATAAAGTGATTGATTGATAGATTGATTAATTGATTGATTGACTGTGCAAATCTATACTTTACTAGTTTAAAATGAGTAATTATCTACAGTGCCAACTAAAACCAAACAGGAAGGGAAATACATCACCATATACACCTATATGGAAGTGTTATTTTAAAAGTAACATATACATGGATGTTATTCTGGTCTCTTGTTTTCTTTACCAACAGAAGATGTCTCCATCAGCATCTCTGTGTCAAACTGTCAGATTCAGGAGAATGTGGTAGGCAGGATTTTTCTTCTTTTAGTTCCATATGCTATATTGTTCATGAGTGTTGAACATGAACAGTAAAATTAATAATAGATTTTTTTAAGTATTAGAAAAGTAACTTAAAGATTAGTTTAATATTTTTTTTAATAAATCCTAGAACAGCTCTGGTCTGTATGAGCCATATACCTCTTATAAACAAATCACAGCAGGAAGGTGTTTACTCTACATATAATATAACATGCAGTATTTATGTGTAAAGGAATTGCATGTGTTATCAGTCCTCCAACGCAGATATATTTTATGCTGCACAATATGAATAGGGTTGGATAAATGTCATGTTTTAAAACTCTCTCTCTCTGAACTGTGTTTCTGTGTGCTGGAGGAAACTGCTGGCTTGCCAATAGCTGTAGCCTTGAGTTTCAGTGCAATATAAACACTCAATACCTCTGCTGGAGCTTATTTTCATCACCCGTGTGGCCGTGGGATTGCCATAGTTACCCACGCTTCTCATGCAGAGTCCTAGTGCAATGCAAGTAATATTTGCTCTTAATTCAGACACTGTAACTGGACAGAATTTACAGGCCAGATTAGACATAGCAGAGGGAATAAAGCATTTGTTCAGAAGGGAAAGTGTTGATGTAATTTATTTGACAGTCATGTCTGCATGTTTATTTGTTTCTCTTATAGGACATTAGCACAGTTTATCAGATATTCCCTGATGAAGTTCTTGGATCTGGGCAATTTGGCATTGTCTATGGCGGTAATTAAACAGTATTTACTCTGTGGCGTACTATTTGTTGATACATAAATAGGACATACAATAACACATAATATGTTTAGAGCATTGCAAATGAGTGCAATATCCTTTAGATGTGTCTCTAATGTTGAGGCATAATGTTGCTGTTGTGTGTTGATACAATTATTCATTAAAGTACCTCATTTGTACCAAATAGTTTTGTGCTTATGGTTTGTATACTGCAGGAAAGCACAGAAAAACAGGGAGAGACATGGCAATCAAGATTATAGACAAACTGCGCTTCCCGACTAAACAAGAGAGTCAGCTGCGCAATGAGGTTGCCATCCTGCAGGTGGATAAACATGCACACATTTACATTTAAGAATTTAAGTAATTAGGCTAAATATATGAATATTTATATACTCATATGAATAATATGAGAATATGAAAATAAATAGATAATGGTCGCTCAGTGGTTAAAATGCATTGGGTTGCTACAGCTGCCCTTAAGCAATGCCCATAACCCTCATCTGTTCAGTTTAATTGTAGGTCTGTCTGGGTTTCTTCCAGGTTCTGTAGATTCTCCCACCTACCAAGAACACGCAGTTAGGTGAATTGGCTATGCTAATACCCCTATGAATAAGTGCGTGCATTGTGCTATGTAATGGACTGGCATCCCATCCAGAATATATTCCTACCTTGCGCCTAGTGTTCCCGGGAAAGACTCCAGATCCTGATAAAGTGGTTGTTGAAGATGAATGAATGAAAATACGTATTAAAGCATTATATTGTAGCATTTGCAGGATGATGAATAGTGCTCTGAACTGAGTTCATAATATTATTATAACACTATTATACTGTAAATAACTGTTATAGTTTAATAAGGCCTTATTAAAAGCTATATGGATAAATATATGGTTATTTACACATATGAATAAATCCGTAAATGAACAAACCACACAGCACCTCTGAAGAAGGCATAAAAATATCTGCACAGGACAAATTTGAATTGTAATACCCACTAAAGGAAGTTCACTGAGAGAAATCATTCTGTTCATTTAAGAAGTGCAGGAAGATCTCACGCAACAGAAACAAACAGTACTTAACTGAACCTGTGGAACTGAAATGTCTCTGTGAATATATACAGAATAGAAATGTGCAGTGAAAATTGCTACTGTAATACTTGACTGCAAGATTTGTATTTTGTAGAACCTTCACCACCCTGGGGTGGTGAACCTGGAGTGCATGTTTGAGACGCCAGAGCGTGTGTTTGTCGTCATGGAGAAGCTCCATGGTGACATGCTGGAGATGATACTGTCTAGTGAGAAAGGGAGGCTGCCAGAACGCATCACTAAGTTCCTCGTCACACAGGTAAGTCTCTCAGACGTGTACTGAGTTTACGCAGTGTCAGACACCATACACACAAGTAAACAGTCCCACCGTTGTGTTGTAAACTCAAATCTCGTAACATTGAGGTTATGAAAATGTGTGTCACTTCCCACTAAAAGCCAAGGTTTCTTTTTGGACAGATCCTTGTAGCGCTACGCCATCTTCACTTCAAGAACATTGTGCACTGTGACCTTAAACCCGAGAACGTCTTACTAGCATCTGCTGACTCCTTTCCACAAGTGAGTAGCATGCTGACAGAAAACCATTCAAAAAATATATCGAGAAATCTGTAAAATACACATGAATTAATCTGCTTTTACAAAAGCAAAAGAATAACAAAAAGCGATGATAATTATAGTTTATTCTGTGTTCGGCACACTGAGCGTGTGCCCGTGTCTCTGCGCTGAAAGACTGCTAAATTATCTCCTCATTGTTTTACCCGTCTAGTGTGTGAAGCTTGCTCTGGAAGCACTCGAGCAGAACGAATGACTCACTGTGTTTGGGCACCAGCAAACATCTCAGAGGAATACTAAACCAAATCTCTTTTTCGTTATTTACAGCAAATATTTTCCAGAACGAGCACAAAAAAACACAAAAAAAACAGAATAGCTCAAATAGTTGTCGTTTGCACTTTCCATGATTTCAGCTCAGCGGCAGTGGTTCTATGATGGCCCTCAAAGAGCACTGCTTCCTCTGAGCATGTAAAATGTGAAGGGGCGAATCAGCAGGAGAGTAGTACTGTAACTGCTTTTAACTGCATGATAATTTTATTTGAGTTTAGAACTGTCTCTGGCAACTGCTCATTACAGTGTCTGTGGTGGGAAAAGAGGGTCGGGGAGAAATAATGGATGCTATTTGTTGCACCACAGTCAAGTTAAAGGGGTTGTCTGCTTCCAGCATCTGGCTTTTAGCATTCAGCAAACATTCATCGCTCTTTCACAGGTAAAACTGTGCGATTTTGGGTTTGCTCGGATCATTGGCGAGAAGTCTTTCAGGCGCTCAGTGGTGGGTACGCCGGCCTACCTGGCACCTGAGGTGCTGAGGAACAAGGGCTACAACCGTTCACTAGACATGTGGAGTGTTGGCGTCATCATCTACGTCAGCCTCAGTGGAACATTCCCATTCAATGAGGATGAGGACATCCATGACCAAATCCAAAATGCTGCCTTCATGTATCCACCCAACCCATGGAAGAAGGTGACTTCAGAAGGTATGTTAACAGTCAGGCCTGGATCCAGTATGTTCTTTTGTATTTGTAATCAAAAAGCAATGGACAGGAAACTATAACAAAATGGAAACTGTGCTTACATCAGCTACCACTTTAATCTTACCCCCAAAAAGCTTTCTTCAGCATTCGGCATGTTTACTGCTGAGCAACTGTGATAAGTGCATCTACACATACATATTTGTACACACATAGGAACCTGATAATACGAATAAATTAATGCAAAATGAAGGTCGCTAGAGGTGTACATGGGACAGTTTCGAAAGGAATTCTGATCAAACCTGCCCTCTCCTGAAGTTATTATTTTTGTTTCCACCTGCCCATGACATTATCCAATGCTTAGTTGGCTGTATTTCATTTATATAGTATAAACATTTAAAACATTGGAAACCTATCAAGGTTACATTTAAAATACTGTAAATGTGGTTCCCTGGCCATCCTTTGTCCAGTGAACTTTCTATCTGACCACACACTTCTGCCCACAGGAACCGAGAAAACCTCCTGCTTCTCCTTTGTTGTTGTTGTCCAGTTCTATGTGTCCCATGGGATCCTAGTTCTGATGCACACATTTACCATAGTCATTACTAGCACTAGGGCAATATGAAAAACTCAGCATATGATTGTTTTTTTTCTCGGTATATACTGGTATACATAAAAGCCCTGGCTTAAATCCATAAAAAACTAATACGTAATGAAAATAAATGGATGAAAAACTTGATCGACTAAGTCAACTGAGTAACTGACTAATTCTACTCTTCTGATAGGTAGTCATCATCAACTAACTAGATGGATTGATCACATCCAAGCATGACGAGTTTCTAGACAGCTTTGTTTTGGCACTTTCTCTAGCATTAGCCTATCAGGATTTGTGTGATATTGTACAATAATGTTAGATGGCAAGCTTTGTTTTCTGAATCTCCACTAACTACAGTATGTAGACCTTATCTCCTGCTTCATATTACTAAATAAGCTCAGAACTGCTTGAATAAACATATTTTTGTCCCAGTTTTTGGATGTAGCCAGGTCCTCCCCTGGACCACCATTAATGGCTCCTTAAGTGAAAATGAAATCTGTCACCACATCTTTTCAAAGTCCAGCATTGTATGTAGATGCCAAGATGGACAGAACATAATGATGAGAATCCCTTCCATTCTAGTGAGAATATTTTAAATGAGATTGTAGAGAACCACAACCCAGAAGGGAATTCCAGCATGATGAATGGCATAAAGCACTAATAGTTACATTAATGTTATGCAGATCACAAGGCCCATTCACACTGCCATTTACCACTTCATTATTAAAGTGTTACATCGATATTTCTAACATTTGAAACACTTTATGGCTGCACGATAAAGGATTATGCAAGTGTCATTGCAATTAACTTTTATATACAGGGACAGAGTCGTTGATTAATCAATCCAGAATACACTATCTTGTGTGTACTTGAACATTTCTTACTTTTAAGAAGATCCTGCAGAAGAAAATTAAATATGTGAGTCCAACCTCACTAAACAAGCTTTGTGAAAACATCTCTTATTATATAAACAATGGGATCCCAGCTTCCTAGGTAGCAGTAATGTAAACTCTCAGTGCTTCGTGCTGTAAATTAATAGACACTCACCAGGGAAACTGGAGTAGTGTTCTACATTTATTTATTTTATTTAGCAGTTGTTGTTTTTTTAGTAAGAGACTTACAAGTCAGGGAAATTAATATGTACAGGCGTGTGCACAGATAGACGCAGGGAAACTCAAAGCCCTGCCCATTTTTTCTTGGATTTTAGAAGTGCTCTAATGTTTGTGTCCAGTCTTAGAAGATTGTCATTCATGTCGCACAAATACTGTTTTTCATACCATAGCTCTGGTGAATTCTTCAATCTGATTGGTTTATACAGCTTTATATTAATGTACTCTTTTAGATGACTTTATTCTTTCCCATTTCTTAGTAACAAGACAACCTCTGGTTTCTTTGGCTTGTTACCTACAAGAGAAAGAACAGAAGAGAGGCTGGTGAGGGAATGACTCTTTATAGCCACTATAACCTAAGTGATAAAGGGAACTAACTGGTTTTGTAGACATTCCGCATTTTAATCTTAGAAAAGTATGACGTGTCACTCTTCAATTAATTAATTTTTTTAAATCCTGCTGGGCATATTGGTATGGTGGTATAAGAGGAATAAAACGCTTTTAGAGGAAAATAATAAACTTCAGGATGATAACAGTCATTGATTATTTTTTCTCATGTCTCATATTTTATTCCTTACATATCAAGTGTCTGATGGAGGTCACATGGTTCACCTAAGTGATGTATTCTAGTTGTTCCCTGTTTCTCTAGTAATTCTGCAACCAGATTGTTTGGTTGGTTGGTTAAAGGATCTTGTTCCATGTAACCTTGGCAGTGGCACAGTTTCATGAGCAACTAGGGTCTGAATGATAAGACATTATATTTAAAAGGATAATACTGTATTGTTTTCGGGAAATAATAACACTGCAAAAATAAGCAAATATGCATCAGTCAAAGCTACAATTCATTTCACTCAATATTTTAGTCATGTCTATAGATGTAGCAGATTGAATGGGTAAGTTTGACAATTGAACTTGTTCATTACAAACATCTTACAGAAACAGAAATGAAGACAACACGCTTCGACAAACGGTGACAGTATGCTATGCGTGTGAGAGAATGGCTGTGACAGTATGCTATCTGTTTCTGTTTCTGAAATAAGGATAAACTAATTGAAGATTAAAGTCTATGTAAAAAACAACTCATCAATGTGACTGGAGTTGGTTAAACCATTAAACATTGGCTGTGAAGAAAACTATTTGTTATTAGGGAATAATCTGTTCTCCATAAACTTTGAATAGAGAAAAAAAAAGGTTTCTCGATGGTTCTTTGTTCCATCACTTTCGACTGACCCCTAAAGACTTGCATTTCAATCTAAGATCTAATGTTGTTCAATGAACTATCATTCACACTTCACAATGCAGCATGTGTAAATGGATTTTGGATACTATTATTTTTTTTATTCCTTTGTGGATATTTATACTTTTTCTTTTTAATAAGCCAAGCAGGTGCCACTGACTGCACAAGTTCAATTGACATTTGACAGAATTTAGTTACTTCATCAGGTACTTTATCAGCATTTAATTTATTGATGTAAATGCTTTATTATTAATCATATTAAACAAAAAGAATGACTTAAATTGGTATTCTAAAGCATGAACTTCCTACTACTACTTATAGCAAAATTATAATATTTACCTATTGATTTTGCTTGAATCTACAGTAATAAATTATAATAAATAAATTGAATACATTTATACACGAATATGGTATTTTCCATTTTTAATCATGCCAACATTAGTGTTTGTTGTAGCGAAGACTCTAAATCATTGTACCCCTTATAATCAGTGCAGGAGTGTAGAATGATGGAGGGTGAGAAGGGGGGAGGAAAGAGGAAGAAAAGGAGAGCAGGAGGAAGGGGTTAAAGAAAGAAGGGGTCAGTGAGAGCATGTTCAGCTCTTGTCATGGCCTATTCATGTAATGCCCACCAATCCCGCAGGATAAGGCCTCGAGGTGAAGGACTCTCGGGTTTTCTCAGAGCCCTGTGACCCCTGAAATAATGTTAATAATGTTGGTTTTGCTCGTTATCCCTAATCCTGAGGCTTTCCCACCATGGCCCGGCAACTGACAGCCTGCTTTGTTGTTCCAGCAATTGACCTCATTAATAACCTGCTGCAAGTCAAAATGAGGAAGCGCTACAGTGTGGACAAGTCCCTCAGTCATCCGTGGCTACAGGTCAGTCTTGTTTCCTGTCTCATAGCACATGTCTGCACAGAAGATTTAATATGAGTTACCATAATGCCTGGCTTTCTGCTGTTTTTCAGTATCCAGTCTGACGAAAGTGAGACTATGTGCATATAAATATTTTTTACTTGTTTATAATGTTTAGTAACAATATGATTAACTTAATTAGCACACTGAAGTAATAACAGTTCTATACATTTTTGAAAACGATTATATTTTATGAATAATCACTTGTTTGACATGTATTTAGATCAAGAATTTCTTTCCAGATATTTATAATGGAAATATAGGAAAGTGAGTCTCTTACAGAACAAAGCTTAAATAGTATATCAAGTGAGAAGGATCTTGCTGCAGACACGCACTGCCTATCTCTAATGATGTCACATGTCAAGGAAATACTTTTTTTTTTTTTTTTTTAAATATGAGGAACAACATAGGAGAAATTTGGCCCACCACTTTGCACATTTTTGTACGACTTCTTTATTTAACACACCTGATTCAGATCATCAGCTCATTAGGAGAGAGATTGATGAACTGAGCTGAGTGTTTCAGATATGAGAGACACAAAATGTGCAGTGCTGTGGGTCCTCAGGACCAGGATTGAAAACAACTGCTGCAGATAGCCAGCCATAGAAGTTGCTTCTTTGTTAGCTAGAAAAGCTATCGACATATCTTGATAGATGTATATATTTATACCTCAGCACTGCTGACTTCTCGAATCTGGTTTATCTGAAGGTGATTTTTCTACAACAGCACAGCTCTGGCAATAGTATTCATTCTCCCAGACTTGTATGATGGATGTTCTATATAATCTAAGTTTAACTGTGAGTGGATTAAAAACTGTTATTGTTAACTTTCCTTGAACAGTCTCCAGTGTGAGCACTTTGTAACAGTGAGGGGTAAAGCTGTAACTTTAAGTTCTGACATTGGGTCAAACATTATGTTCACAGTTCATAGTAGCAAAGTGAGATCTGGCAGTATATAAGACAACAGTATCACTATAAAAACAAGTTATTAAAACAATGAAATACTAAGGTTAGTAGAATAGAGTAGAGATGGGGTGAATAATGTAAATAACATATTATAGGCGGCTTTTCATGTTTCTGCTTTTTCGATTTATATCACAAGATGGATATGTTCGACTGAAAATCCGATCTGAATGCTGTATCATTTTCATTCTAGTTTCACATTGGTTTAGGATTGGAGGGGTTTTACTCCTCCAGTTCCCATAGACAGCACCTATGAACACAAGAGTCTTCAAGACCGAGGACATTGCACGGTTTCTCAGTAACTATCTGCAAAAATATTTTAGATCTTATCAATGTGCAACTTTAAGAATAAGTGAGGATGCGACTGTTTATAGCTCCTATAAGGTGAGCTAGCTAATGTTAAATACACTCATCATCTACTTTGGGTTTCATTCCTATCAACCAAAGACAGGAATTTAATCTAACAGTGGGCACAGGCTCAGTAAAACGTGGACAGCTGATTACTGGACAAACATTAGTATTGGTGAGCCTTTGCCTACTGTTCCCTCAAATTCCTCAGACAGGAGTGGAACCCAATGTAGTCTTCAGCTGTTGTAGCCCATCTGCTTCAAGGTTCTACATGTTGTGCATTCTGAGATGCTTTTCTGTCATCACAGTTGTAAAGAGTGGGTATTTTAGTTACCGTAGCCTTCCTGTTTGGCCATTCATCTCTCTCCTTTCTCATCAACAAGGCATTCCCCCCGCAGAACTGCCACTCAATTTTTTGTTTTTTGTACCATTCTGTGTAAACTCTAGAGACTGTTAGAGACTCTTATGTGTGAAAATCCTAGGCAACTAACAACCATGTCACGTTCAGAGTCAGTGAGATCACATCATTTTTCTGATGAAGCTCTTGACTTGTATCCGCGTGATTTTATGCATTGTGCTGGAGCCACACAGTTGGCTCATTGGATAACTGCATGAATGTGCAGGTGTTCAGGTGTGGACGGTTGAGTGTAGGGTTCCTCCATAGTTATGTGAAAGCATGCAATGTCACAGTGACACACTTATATAACATCAATCAACATAATTAGCAAAAGCTACAAACAGTAAACTGACAGCTGAGCTGCTTTTGCTGATGTAGCATAGCATGCGTGTGACACCGCTGAGGCAGAGAGTGCATGTCAGAAGTTCATCTATTGGAGCATAAATCTGTCTTTGTACACATACTTAACACTTATTATACTTAATATAGGTGTTTTCAAAAATTTATCTTTTAGTCTCTTGGTATGAAATCATGTTGTGAAAATTTAGGATTAGCCAAGACCATCATTAAATTATTATTATTATTTTTTATGTTTCCATCAAGCAAAAATTCTATAGGTTTGGTATTAAAAATGACTGCTATTTTATACTTACTCACTTGAATTGCTCATAAAAAGCTGAGCCCAGATTCTTCTCCATCAAATAACTTTTAAAAATGTACTTCAAAATAGACTGTTTCAATGTTTTTTTCTTGCATGTGAGGGCTAATTGAATTAAAAAATGTGAAAATTGGACAAAAAGTTGGATTTATCACAAAACTTGCTGTTTACAGGACTACCACACTGATAAAATCTAAAACATTTTGGCTATCTAACACAAGACTAGGCTAGTTTGGTGTCCCTAGCCAAGGGGAGGCACAACTAAGCTATCACTGTATCTGTATAGCAGGCTATAGTGCCATGCAAAGTACTTTAGCTGTCCTTATGCTCTGCTCATATCAAGTTCATGTAACTTGGAACTCATATAGACATCTACACACCTTGTTTTCCTGCTCAGCATCAGAGGATGTTAATGTTTCAGTTACTGGTAATGACTGTATGAGCAAGCGTTTGGCAGAATTGAGAGCTGTCAGCTAATAAGACACTATAGTATTTAAGTATTTAGATGTATTTTTCTGTAAACCCTGTCTGATTGGACTTGCTTCTGTTCACTGAAGATAGAATACAACACTCTGTTCACTGACGATACAAAATTACAACACCGCTGTCTTCTTTTGCTGAAGTTCGGTTACATAGTGACAAATTGCTCCAAGTGGAGATTTATTTAGTGCTAAAAAGAAAAATATTTGGGGCTACAGCCCCTAATGTCCAGGCCAGGTTATGCCCCTGGTACACATTGGAAACATTTAAGTTTACATTTTTCATTCAACTAGTTTCAGCAAATCCCTTAATCATTTTTTTAAAATGAAAAGTACGCATTTTTGTTCTTGTAAACCAAAACCTGTGCCTGTCCCTCATTGAATTTGTGTCAAATTCTTACATTCTTGCAAAATTCAAGGGCTGAATTGATAATATTATCTGAGACATATTAACGAATGTGTATTCTGATGTATATTAATACATTGTATGATCATGTATATTTCTTTTAAAAACTTTCTATGTCAGAATTTCTCAGACACTGCTTAGTGTTGAAAGCCAAGCAAGATATGTTAATGGTTTGCTCATTATTTAGGATGGCGTGAATGGTTAGCATATGAATGTGTACATGGTGGAGAGCATGGAAAATAAGATAGAATGAGAAACTTGTTGCAGCTAATAAGCTTTGCTGATATGTTTCTTTGACAGGACTACCAAATGTGGCTGGACCTGCGTAATCTAGAGTGTAAGATGCAGGAGCGATACATCACACACGAGAGTGATGATATGCGCTGGGAGCATTTCGCTGAGCAAAATGGCCTGCAGTATCCCGCCCACCTCATTAACCCTCATGCTGATGTCAGTGAGGAGGTGGAGTCCGAAGAGTCCATAATGAGCATGCTCAGCGATCGAGTCAGTGCGCTATAGTTTGCTGCCTGTCCCTTTAAGACACAACACAAATAAAACCAAATGCACACTTCAGGACAAAACAAGTCTAAACACTTATACTCTGCTGCCATATTAACACTTTCATATTGTACTTTATTATACTTCAGAATAGCAGTGCATTTTGCCAGACATTCAGTGCCTAATGAGTATAACTAAATCATAGTAAATTCATAACCATTACCCTTGCACATTTACAAAATTCTCCACATTGTCATTCACACTATACTGAACAAAGCACAATACATACAATAAAATAGAAATCTTGTGTATTTTAATATGAATTTTTAAAATGGCCCTACAATTAAGTAAAACTGTAAAACTTTGATAAACTCTGCTGGATAAGAGAAATTTCTAAAGCCATCAAGAATCAATCTGCAGTATGAATTCACAAAGTCACAAAGCACTACAATGCTGTGGTGACTGTTGCCTTAGTGGATGTGTAACTATTAGAAAAAAGTGTAAGTCTTTGCTGCTTTTGTGGGCTTCTGTCGTTTGTAGGGTGCATATAAGTGTGTGTGTGTGTGTGTGTGTGTGTGTGTGTGTGGTTTAGTGTGTGTGTGTGTGTGTGTGTGTGTGTGTGTGTGTGTGTGTGTGTGTGTGGGATGGTGGGTGGTTTTGCGTGTGGGGGGGGGGGGTTGATTTGTTGTGTGTGTACAGTATATGGAGTATTGAGAGTACATGAATTTGTCAACCAGCTTGAAAAGTAACACTGCCTGCAGTTTTTTTCTTCTCTTGCTTTCTCCTGTGTCTCTTGTAATAATAATAATAATAATAATAATAATAATAATAATAAAAAAAAAAACAAGAACCATAATCATTTAAAGTTCTTATTGCATGTTTTGTTCACATTGTAGATTTCAACTGTTGTTTCCAAAATGTTACATTTACAAACTTTGTATGTATATATAGGATATATATATATATATATATATATATATATATATATATATATATATATATATATATATATATATATATATATATATATATATATATATATATATCATATG
>CM022761.1:7876777-7954277 GCA_012411365.1 Ameiurus melas
TGGAGGTGTCAGAGGTCACATACTGTGATATTATTGTAATGATATACATTTTGAAAAATTGTGTTTGCTCATTGGAATGTCAAAAATGTTGTTTGAAATCAGCTTGATCGTTCTGGGTAATTCAGGTTCACATCTTACAGAATATACTTACAGTTTTACTACATGACTTCAAATGTAACAGATCTTAACAGATCATTAAGTTATTCTTGTGTTAGAATGATTGCAGTGACTTTACTCTGCTGTTATTGTGGAACAATTTCAGACACAACAAGCTATAAGTGACTCTACCTCTTAGCTTTCTGTATGAAATCGTTTTGTAATGACAGACATTTATTGTTTTACCCTGTAATGTCAATTTAGTCTCAGAGTTCAGGTCTAGAACTTGAGTTTCATAATGTCGTTCATATGAGGTTTTTGGATCATGCAGTTGGTTGGAAGGCGTGTCTTTTAAGCAGCACAGTACACACTTTTTTCGTTTTCTCGTAGTTACCCATATTGCCATTGTTTTCTGTCCTTTGGTCCATGTTTATTTTATGACTGATATGCCCAATTTTTACACACTTAAACAATAATGAAACCTGTGATTACCTGTGAGTAGATGGGTTGTAGGCATTTTTAAAGAACTGTATGATAGATTATTGTTCATGAAATTATGTTGTTGTTTTTTTGTTTTTTTTTTGTTTTTTTGAGGAAAAGGTTTTCAACAAATTATAAATCTGTTTACAATTAAGATTTATATTACACCACATGTGACACATTGAATATTGCCCAGCCTGGTCTTAAATAAAATCTCAGAATGTTTCAGTGTGTGTTAGGTTTAAGTCGTGTCTCTATCACTTTGAAGTACATACACTTACAAAGCATTAAATGTTTTTTTTTTTTCTAGTGCAGAATCAATAAAATTGTTCCACTCTGTCCTGTTTAGTCTGAGATCATGATATGTGGTCGGGGTATGTGTAATGGCTGATTTGCAAAATTAGGAATTGTGCAAGCATCCCTCCAGCCGCTGTCTGCTTTTTAATGAGTAAATATTGACAGTAATGGCATGCATCATACAAACCTTCATCTCTCTGTTCGCACAAGCCATGTATCACCAAGGCCAGTACTGATGTCACCTTGGTAACCATAATCAAAAAGGCAAAAGTGCCCCCTTCATAAGTGAGAAAGAAAAAAATAGAGTTTGGTTTAAATAAGGCTGTCTTGTGATAAACCATTGTTCTGGGCATAAATTGAGGTGTTTTTTTGGGGGGGCTCACTCTGTCTATTTCTGCAGACATGAACATCATTTCAATGGAATTGAGGGAAATTAGATAACTGGCCATTAGTCCAACCCAAGCATAGCTCCAATTTGATGGGAATTGGATATAATAAAGTCAGTTGATTTGATTTTTCTCTCCATCACTGTTCTTTCTGTCTATGTCTATGTGTATTATAGCCTGTACTGGAAATAAACATTTATATGCTAGCTTTTAACTTGAACGTACACTAACTGTATGGGCTCGGTGATGGCCTTGACGTTTGTGACAAGGTGTGGAAATGAGTCCTATCATCTTAACATGCAAAATGTTCCCAGTGATGTCCTAGATGAAAGTCATTCCACTTGGAGTGCGTTTCAAGGCGCTCAGTTCTATTTCTGAGGAAGAAATCACATTCTTGTTGTCATCTCTGTCATGGCCTTTTGTAGGTGTATTTGATAGATTTTCTTTTTTCTAAATTGCACTCTTTCTCCTTCAGCTGTAGGGAATGGCTGCCTCTGCATATTGTGATATAGTCAAAGGTCAGGGCAAACACGGTCATGCAAGACCAGGAAAGGTTAATTGATATGGAGAATGTATTTTTGGTTTTTGAAATAACAGGAGGGTCACACCACCAAGACAGAAGCACCTTTAATTTTTTCTCCAGCTAGGCTGAAGCTGATGAGGGTGTCATGCACATTTATGTTGGTCTCTGAAGTAGATCTAAGCTTCTTAGGTGTGTGCCATTTTCTCTAAGACCAAGGCTCCATTAAAACACAGTGACTCAATGCATTTCAAATTTCTCCTTGCCCATTCATGACAACCTGAGCAAAAGCGCCTTAATAGGGGAGTGTCAAACACTCACACCAACAGAGAGAGGAGAGAGAGGGGAGCAAAGTTTATCTTCCACTTCAATGGCCGTGAAAGCAGCCGAAGATGAAAGGTGCTATTTGGTTAGCCGAACAAACCATCGGCTCTTCTCTGATTCTGCCCTGAATGGAGCACTTTGCTCAGTGTTGGACCCAGTGTATGCTCCTCTTAATGGGGCACCTGTGTTCTCTCATCACATACACACATGCAGTAAAAGTAGGGATGGAATGCCACTGAGAGCCAAAATAGTCTTCTTATTACTAAAATTAGATGGTCATGTTTAAGTTATGCCTTTAGAGACCCTGTAAAACACAGTGGTGGAAAATACACTGAATTTGAAGTTATTTGGTTACTGTAATTGATTAAGGATTTATTCCTTCATCTTCAGTAACTGCTTTATCCTGGTCAGGCTCACAGTAGATCCAGAGTCTATCCAAGAGACACTGGATGCAACACAATGAGCATACTGAACTGGATATCAGTCCATCACGGGGCTCATTCCCATATGGGACAATTTAGAGTAGCCACTCCAGCTAGCAGCATATTTTGGGAAGTGGGAGGAAACCAGAGAATCTAGAGGAAACCTACAAACACAGGGAGAACATATAACAATTTGTATCTGAACTTAAGATTAAAATGGCAACTCTGGAGCTGTGAGGTAGCAATGCTACCCATTTTTCAGTGATTTTTTATGAAAAATGTTTAAATGTCACATGAATTCCACTGTTTACAGATGAATACATTTACTTCAATCATTCAAACAATTTCAAGTCACATATTAAGTTGCATTTAAATAACTTAACAAGTGTTTTGCTAGTACAAGAACCTTAAGAAGACTAAGATGGCTGTAAATATTCAACGTTTTTATTATTAATTACTAAAGCAAGTGGCCTGGACTATTTACACATAACACATTCTTATTCAGGTGTGTCACTCATAGCTTGTCTTGCTGATGTTCACATAGATATAAAGATTCTAGTTAGAAAGTCACAAGCCTCTGTGCTCTAAGCAGTGTCTCATCATTTGGAAAGGTTTGCTGTTTGTCTAATGTGATTGAGAGGACTTTACCTATGCTTCAACATATCGAACACCTGCCAGATCTGTGGATAAACAGGATTCTTGAGTAAGTAAATATTTTCTTCCATGCAGATGCGGTTCCGCTCCAGTGCTTGTGAGTTTATATATGGTAGAGCATACGTTCTTTGAAGGGTAGAGTACACATTCTTGATCATATTATCTGCTGAAGGCTTCTGTATATGTGGATCCTTTGGAGATAATTTTGTCCAAAGTTAAAGATGAATGTAAAACAATACCAGTTCTCAGAGTTTTTCTTTCTGTTGTACACACATGCAGTCAGAAGAGAAATCTGTACTCCATATATAGCCTCCAGTCAAAACATTCATACATTTTCTGGATTACTGTTTTATAGGGATGTACAAATATAATATGGTATAAAGCTATATCTACACCCTTAGAAGAATATATTGAATCAATACCATTTTCAGTTTGTGACTGGGGTTTATATACCCTACAAAATAAAGTTTCCAGATAGCAATAAGATTTATCTCTTATTTATAACTATGGGTCTATGATTTATTTGAATGATGAAAGTGAAATAAAATTACAAAGATTTGTAATTCTCCAAAAAAGCACACTTTGCTAAGCTGGATGTAAAATAAAGCATGTAATGTTCTGCATTTTCTACACACTCTTGAGTCTTCTATACAGTGGATTTCTCAAATCATCAGTCTCAACCAATTTAATCACCTGTTGACATGTGCCCTTACTTGCAAACACCTTTATGATATTTACCATCATTTGATTTGTCATGCCAGTCACTTGACTATTTAGGACTGTTCAGATGACTAGCAATATTGCCCAGTGCTGTTTATACTATAGATGCAGCAGCACTAATCTCAATGCTTGGTGAAGGAAATCTAAACAGACAGGCTGTCAGAAAGAAGGAGTAAACAAACCTACAGTGGCCACATGCAGCTGCAACAAGGAGAGGACGTGTAAGGTTCCCTTCATTACACTATGCAGTCAGCAACTCTTCTTTCAAGCTCTTGGTTTGTCTTGGAAATATGTCCCCGGCCCACATTGTTAAACTTCTCAATATGCTATTTTTTTTTTTACCTTTAGGAAATAGAATAGATCTCATTAAATGCTGCTATATGGGCATAGGGCAATAAATCTTAGCTTGTGACTTGTGACTTCCTTTGACATACTTGATAATATTGGCTACTATATAGTAAGTAACTAAAAAAAAGCTACATACACTTTTCATGACATACTACTGGAAATCGATGTTAACCCATTAATGTCAATTTTTGCCTTTAATCCACATGCTCTCTGATTGTGCCTGCCAAGTTTTTCTATCATATTAAAATAAATCCTCTCAGAATACTGAATTTTACCGAAAGAATAGAAAATCTACTTTTTATTCTGAATAAAAGTATGAATATTATATGTAATAAAAATATTAATTAGTACTGATAGGTTCCAAGATATAACGAAAAAATAAATAAATAAATTCCATCACTTTAGACTGATCAGAAAAGATTGTGTTGCATTTATTTGTTGGACATTTGTGGCTTAAAGCATATTTTCCATTTTATACTTCTTTGTTATATTTATTACTTATTTAATTGTATTGTAAGGAGGGCTGATTTATTTCATCTTAGTACAGCTAGGGACACCTGAATTAGCATTTGCTCTGTGGTGACCATCTATGAAAATTTTAGAGCGTTGATGAATCCTGCTTGTCTGGAGTTAGACTGGACCAGATTATTTATTCACCAGACTTGTCGCTAAGTTTCTGGATGGGTGAAAGAGATTTACACAAGTTGGTGATTTTGGATATACTGTAGTAGGGCAATAATCTGAGTTATAGTCTGAATACCAGCATAATTTGAGGATTAACTTGTTGCTATTTTGGTCACAGGCCATATTTAATTTAGCTTTTGGGTGGTGTTGCTATTTTTCTGGTCATAAATTAATGCACTGTGCTGAAATAGTATATATATATTATATTTGTGAAGTAGGTGGGATGTGACATTCAAAATCTGCTGATGCAGTGGGATTTATTTAAACTCGTTTTGGTCAAAACATTCATTAAAATAACATCACTCTATTAAAACCAATTTATTTATTTTATAGTGGCAGCACACCTAATCACACCTCTTAATAATGTATTCATTAAATCCCAACCATTAAAAAAATAAAAATAAATTGCTGCTGGTCACAAAGATACCAATAATACACAGTGCAGCAATATTACACTTTTGCTTTTGCACATGCGCCATATTCATAAAACATAGTACTCTTACTATTTTTAAATCTGTTCTATATGGTTTGACTTTCAGTGAATTGACTGTCAGTGAATTTTCTAACAAAGTTTTAAAAATGTGAATGAAATTTCTCTGACTATTTTAAATGAAGTCCGTTTTCTCACAAACCTTCCAAACATTATGAAATTAGGCAAATAAGGTCCCCCATTCCATGCATTTTAACACTTTAATAAAAACAGCAAGACTATTGAAGAAACTACAGTAATGTGACATTTTATGTGAAATATACAAAGGAGTGTGGTCAAATAATGTCCCAAATGTATTACATCATATGCCTCTGAATGATTGGGCAACTCAACAGAAGCATATCCTTGAGCTCATTACAGAAGGGCTTGGCATATTTTTCAGTTATTCATCTTTAAATATGAAAAAGATATTACTGTGAAACTTGTAGGAAAGCTACGAAGCTTCAAGAGTGGCCAGTGGGTCTTGGGCTTTTAGGGGTTAATGAATAATCACAGCTTTAGTTAAAAAGCCAGTTCATTCACATGCACTATGTGTGACATGAGTGACACAGCTGCTTGAGTGTTACTTCTTGCACGTGTTGGCCATTCACATATTCAGTGTTTGTGCTGCAGAACATCTAGGTTACTACATGAGGTTTCATGCTGATAATGATCATAAAGGACACACAGTTTGGTGGATATATAAAGAATTATACCAAAGCGTACAAAACCAGTTGTGCTTTTATATGTATTAAACAAAAAGTGAGAATTTGGTCAATCTTTTTTCCATTTATTAGGCTACATCTCTTTACTTAGAGATCTGCCTAAATGCTTTGGGGTATGTGATTATTACACTGAAGTCAGATGAGTAATTCATAGGCAAAGAATGATTGCCACACCCGTAACACCCCCACACATTGTGGCATAATGCCCAGCATATTTAGAAAAGCTTGTCAAGCAGATATTTCTATAATTTAACACACAAGAACATTTCATGTCATAAACACAGAGGTACATTATATTAGTCATTGAAACAAATAGTGATCATTACCACTAAAATCCTGCTGATGGTCAAAGGTAGGAGTGATATATTTTTTTTAATATACCATAGCAACTTTTTATTTGTATTTTTTATTTATCAAATTAAACTCTAAAGGTGAACCAACTGCAGCCCTAAACAGAACACGTCCTGTCTTTTTTGTAATAAATTACAAAATTATATTTGTCAGGAATGATTCTGATATGTGTCATTTGAAAGTTATATTGTGTTTTCGTCTTTTCATTTCTTTTTGTTGTTTATTTCATTTTTCAAATTTATTTTCGCAACATGTTAAAGGCACTATTCACCTTTTGGTGTTTTCTAATTGCATCTAATTTCTAATTACTGGTTCTAAATCCCAGAACCAGGACAAATGCTGTACAGTAAATTAATTAGTCCAAAAATGAAAAGGTCACTATAATTAAATATATTCTTTGTTACAACACCAACAGTAAAGTACTGTCAGTATAAACACAATAAAGAAATGTGTCTACACAATAGAGCCAGCACAAGTGTTTTCACAAGTGCATTCAACAAAATGCAGTAGGACAGGTAGCAGCATAAAAACAGTATATATTCAAATTAGGCACAAAATTTGATTGAAAAAGGATAAATAATATGAAGAAATGGTTGAATGCAAAATCATATTTGGTGATTAAAAATAAACATGGGTAACTTGTACTTCATCTCATATTAATTGCACTTGTACTTCATTCTGCATACCTGTACATGCCAATTTGACTCTTGCTGCACACATTTCAATTTTAGAATTAAATACATAGTAATGAGGTCATTACAATTATTACCTTCTTGTCTTCATGAGTAAGACATTTTGTGTTTGTGTCCTGTGCCTGACTGCAACTCCATTTTAGAACAAACAGTTATTTATACTTCCTATTAACCTGACGGGCACCGCAGTGTTTGTACCCTGGGAAAGGCGCTTCTCCCCCAGGGGCTCACTGGCCCAATCTGGCAGTGTTGTTCCTAACCCTGGGGAAGCCCCGTGCTCATTGTGCCCACGGTGAGAAAGATAATCCGGACGGATGGCCCCCATGAATCACCACCACATTGAGAGTCTCAACTCTCTTATTATCCCCCACCACATTTGGCCTCTGGGGGGGGCACAGTGCCCAAACCTGAGCCTAACCACACACAACAGCTCATTACCAATCTGCCAGCTAGGGTCTAGTTGGGACCGAGTGCCTGCTCTCGCCCAGGTAAGGGGCCACGACTCCCTTTCTCCACCTCCATACAATGTAGTGAGCAGGAACGAAGCGCCTTTCAGAAGCGCTGCAGGTGTCACTATTTGCAGAGCCCACCGTCAAGCTTACCCTCCCCTTCCATTTACTGTCGTGCAGCATACAGAGGTTGATGGGTGGAAGGAAGGGAGGGGAAGCTGGAGAATGGGGGGTGGGGGTGAACTGGGAGAGCTTGGAATAATGGCATGGTAAGTGTTTGCCTTCCTCCCACATATTCCCTCATGAGCCACAATTTGAGAGCGACTGATACTGGTGGGAGAGTTTGGGCCAAACCGCACTCGCCCAATTAGGTTTTCTTTCCCAAGGATGGCATGTCATAGGAGAGTGCAGGAAAAGGTTTTTTTTTTTCTTTTATATGATCCACAAACCTTCAATGTAACGTTGGTGGGTTTCTGCAAGTCCCGACCAACATTTTGATGTGCATCTCATGCGATAGTGTTCAAATTCTGTGATGTGCATCAATTATGAACTCAATTTTCCAGCCACCAGTGAACGATTGGGGCAATAATTAGACACGCATTATAATTGTAGAAACGGCAGTGCAACCTGGTCATTGACATTTTACAAAATTCTCTTTGTCTGTGAGGTGATAGATATGAGACAGAACAGACCTGTGCATTGATGACTAGAAACAAAAACACATCGGCACATTATTATTTGATGTAATTCTCGTTCCAAAAAACACAGCAAATGGGCATTCACAAAAGTGATGTCCTGGCAATAAGATGATGCATGTGGATAATAACCTATGGGTGGCTGAGAGCAAAAATAGCTTACTATACAACAGCCAGTAAATTGAATGTCAGAAACAGAAATAAAATATTTAATCCAAGCTCAAATTGAACCAGTACCAAGTATAATACTAACAAGTGACTATTTAGGCTGTTATAAAAAAAAATGTAAGCTTACTGGGATAGTTTAAATAAACAAAAAGCAGAGTACACTTTCCCACAGAGACTACAGCAACTACAACACATCTGAGATGTAGTGGAGTCATGTTTGTTTCCAAACAAGTACTATTAATTGAATGAAACCTGAGGCAATAATATGAGGGTTTTTCTCCAACTCCAAGCTTGTCAAGTTTCTTCACTCCCAAAGCTGAGTTTACTTGTGTAGCACTTCATTGTCCACAGGTCTGTACCTGTCATGTCTCCTGCTTTACAACACTTTAAAACATTACTATTCTATAGCACCATAATATCGTAAGCACTGCGTTCAGTGTCTCTTAGCTCTGGGAAAGACCCAGCAGTTTCATATACAGCTTTAGTCAATACTATTGACTAGATTATTGTTTTGCTTTTCAGCATAAAACATGCAATATCTGCTGGAAAAGTAAGAATTAAAACTGTTTTTGTCGATATACATTCATTTATTTGATACAGAGCAGTACATGATAACAATAACAATAAAAAAAGAAAAAGAAAAACATGTATCATGTATAAATAGTATTTAAAAAAAATTATTTAAAAGGTGTGAGAATTCAAACCAGCTTGATTAGAGAAACTATTCATTTTTTTTGGAAGACACACCTGCAATAAATGGTACTCACGTGACATGAATTAACCAATTAATGATGGCTTTCTTTAAAAAGGTCACTCTCATTCCTGGCTCTGTTTTAATAATAGTGAAGACAAGAATACTGTCTGTGAACAGAAAAATGATTAGCACCAAATATAAAATTTTAAAAGAGCACAAGACCATCTCCAGAGACCCTGATGTTCCCGTTTCCACAACTTACAATGTTTATAAAAAGTTTGCATTATTGTACATGGTAATGATTTCAACTCTTACAATGCACTGCACACTAAATTGAGAAGGCCAAGGGGGACCCTACTGTTGAAAGACAAACATGAAAAGGTACTAAGAAACCACAATACTTCTGGGAAAATGTTCTGTGTGTACTCATGAAACCAAAATAGCTCTTTGGAAATGTCTATAGCTTATAATGAAAAGAAAACAGTTAAATCAAATGGAGAAGATCATAGAAGATGCAACCAAAAGGTTGAATGAATGGCTGAAAAGAAAAGAATAGGTGTGTTAAACTGGCCAGCCATGAGCTGTGGTCTCAATCTGATTGAACCTTTGGAAAGAAGTGAAATCTGCTATCAGCAAAGGAAATCCTGCAAACATGCAAGAGTTAGAACAAATTTCAATTGAGAAGTGCAAGAAACGATGCTACTCGTTTTACCTCCTGTGTGTTGTATTAGAGAAAGATAGAACCACCTCTCAAAGACCTGTTGTACTGTATATCAGAGTTAATCTGAGTCTCTATGGGCAGACTTTTGTAGCACCTGTAGCGTGCAGGCCTTTACTGTGTCAATCCAGAACACTCATCAATCTTGCATTACTGGCACCGTTCAAGAAAATATGCAAAATGTACCGTGTTAAATAAATAATACATACCATTTTTAGATTTCACACTTAATTTTTAAAGTAATAATATTGTCTATCAAATCTCTATGTGGCTATATTATTGAAAACTTTAAGGAATATTTAAAGTAAATTGAAATAAATCATCATCCTTTGAAAAAAGTATTTAAAAAAAAAAATTCTCAGCCTCCAGCAACTCTAATGATGACATTAGGTATGAGATAAATATGAGCTTGCAATCACAAGAAAACACTTGGTATCTACTGTTAGATGGAGGGTGGAAAAAATGCTGGGGTTGTCTATGAAACACCTCAATAGTGTCTCTACAAAAAAGCTGAATAAGTATTAAAAGATCAGAATTTTGGACAAAAGATTCAAATTGAATACAGGTATTCCACTTCTGTAGGTCTCAGGATGTAAATAACATTCTGATATAAAAGCGCATAAAAAAAACTTACAGCTTTTTCATTCGCTCCATGATATTCAGAGCAATTTCTGTTATAGGCAAAAAAAAAGTGTTTAAATTCCTTGACTGACAGATGGTTGTCAAATCAGATGAGAGTGATAAGTGTCTTGCTGTTTTGAAAGAAAAAAAAACTTCCTCTTCACAGTGCTGTGACCCTTGACCACTAACCTGAGTCTTTTTCTGTGTTCTTGCCTCGTGGGGTTGGGGGGATTCCTCACAGGTGCAGGACAAAGAGGTCACAGAGGGTGTAACAAGTGGCCACCATCCAATTCCTGCCCCAAATCACAAGCCAAAGCAGGAAGCCAAAGATCCGGCCTTGGACCTTTGTGCCGAGACTCCGTGACCTGGCACTGAATTCACAAGGGAACAAGCACTTAGAGTGGGAAACATGCAAATATTAACTTAATTAACTACCTATTCTTCAGCTTGATTTAAAAAAGAGTGAGAACAGAGATTGGATTAAACAAACATATATATTTTATATATTTTATTTTATATATATTTTTTGAAAAAATAATATGTAGTGAAAAAAATGCAGTTTGTTTATTAAAAAAATTTTTTTTTAGCCTATTTATTTCCTCATAATAACACTCACATTCGAAACATTTCATTAATTTATTCACAGCACTATCACCACATCACTTTAAATTTATCAAGTCACAGAAATATTCTACATACAGTTGCAATCAAAATTATTAAACCCCCATTGCAAATCAGGCTTATTGTCAAAATTTACAGACTTTCAGCTGTTTGCAATGAACAACTCAAACAAAAACACAACAAATGCTTTAAGTGGTTTCCTCAAATTCAACTGAAACTACAATGATTTCTTCAGTTTCAAAATTATTCAACCACTTCATGACAAGCATCTTTAGTACTTAGTAGAGCACCCTTTTGCTGTTATGACCTGCTGCAAATGAGATGCAGAGTTTCTGGCAGCGTTCCTGAGGAATCTTAACCCATTCCTCATGAGCAATGCGCTCCAGCTCAGTAATATTCTTTGGTTTGCATGCTGCAACCGCCTTCAAATCCCACCAGAGATGAGACTTTCAATGGGGTTCAAGTCAGGTGACTGTGATGGCCATGTAGAATCTTTCATGACTTCTTCTGAAACCAAGCCTTGGTGGAATTTGAGGTATGCTTTCAATTATCTGTGATTACAGATAACTATTTTTTACTGTCTAGCCATTGTGTGATTTTGGATATGAGCTCCATCATCGTGATCATATGCCCTTTAAAATTCAAACTCTCAGCGGATTAGAAACTGTAGGAAAATTGTAAGGGGAAAAAGCTGTCCCTATATTTCTTCACCACCTGTATTTGACATGGGAGCACAAAATTCAGCAAGCAGGTCGTTCGGTCAATTTAACATATTTGCTCTATAATCTTTAACGATATTACATCGATTAATTAGGAAATGTATGCTAGGCTAAGTTTCTCTTTGAGGCTAGACAAATTAGCCAACATTTTCTTATTTAACAGGTAATATTCCATATCTTTGTGGTGATATGGTATTATCTCATATTTTCAACAGCTTTCGGCAACAGATGTATCTAAATTTGCTTCGTTCAATATCCCTTTTACGATTATATTCTATATATAGACTAAATTAAGGCAAGTAATGACGTAATGAGGCTGCAACCTGTCTACCTGCAATTAAACAGCTCCCTGACAGGGCAAACAGTGTCACGGCATGCTAATATTTATTTATTTGCTTATTTATTTACATACTTTTGTATTCAAACCATTTTAGACCCGTGAGCCATACTTCAACCACATCTAAGCAAATAATAATAATTATTTCACTCTTTCAAACCCCAGGGATTATTTGTACTTATAGGCCCAGAGGTGTAATGAATAATAGCAGTTTACTAGTGGAAGGAGGGCCCTCTCTCTCACCGGAGAGAAGGAGAATGAATTAATAGGCAACACACCACTCAGCACAGTGCGTGGTAGAGGAACAGCATGATTACAGTATGCTATCAAGAAAATTAGTTGTTTCATTTGAGCATATCCCCAGCATGCCGAAGCAACATAACAACTTGCTTTTGTTTACAGAATGCTTCATTATGTAAAGACAAGCTCAAGATTCCAAACACCTGCTACTACCAAATCACATATTCAATTATTGTGCTTGCTCAAGATCATCCAAATATTTTGTCCACTTACCGCCGAACAAAAACAGTACTAAAGTGATTATAGCTGTGGAGTCGAATTTCTGTTCCAGAGAGGCTGAGCTAAGGGAGAGGGCAGCCGCAAAGCTTTTTCTGACTGACTCGTATGTATCCACAGGTCAGGCATCAGGGTTAGAGGCCGTAACCCCTGGTCATTATTCAGCCGCAGAGTACTTTGATGAGTAATGTGACACTTCGTAGACAGGGTTTTTAGATATAATTTTCTCTAACAAAGTACTGTGATTAAGTTACTCGGTTGCCAGCATGACATTTTGATAGAGACAAAAGGACTGTACTGAAGAGGACAGTCCTTGAGCCATCTGGTTTTTAATCACTTCTTGGATATTAATTATCCAGTACCACATCAGTATAGTATTAGCGCAGAAAATGGCACAAACTCTTGTCTTGTTTTTTTGTTTTTGTTTATTATAATTTTTTCCCCCTCTGGACTGGACTACTACTGTAATAACACCGTTTTTGACAGCTTTTGCAGTCCAAAGTAATGTAGTAATTCATTTCTGGATCATTTCTGTGATTAAAGGCTGGTCTATAGATACCTATATAGTATCTATACCTATATACCTATATAGTATCTATACCTATATAGTAGTCTATAGAGCTCTGTTTTTCTCTTGTTATTTGTCATCTTGATGGTTATTGACATGTTGAAGAGAAGGTAGCTGGTGGCACAGATGAGGAACACATCAGGACTGATGGAAAACATTAATACACTTCTCTGCTGGAGATCAGCTAACCAGCACACAATGTGTGCTCTAACAAGCTCCTAGGGCAAAAGTCATAGAAGTAGGGTCAAGACAACCTCCATCAGCATAGCACTGATTTTTGATGACCACATATAGCTATCACACTCTGGTGTTTTTCCCCCCTTTTTATGCCTCCATTGTGTGCAGGTGGAGGGGGTCCATTGAGTTGTGCCAGGGATTGCCTTGTGTGCCGTGACTGACAGGAGGCCTGCGGAAATGGGTGTG
Source organism: Ameiurus melas (assembly GCA_012411365.1). NCBI lineage: Eukaryota > Metazoa > Chordata > Actinopteri > Siluriformes > Ictaluridae > Ameiurus > Ameiurus melas. The sequence continues at coordinate 7,890,475 of CM022761.1, forward strand.
GATTGAGTAAAGGTTCTGCAATGGGAAATCCACTCAAGATCTGAATTGCCTTCTCCACTCCAATCAGCTTGGTGCAAGTTAAATGAAGTGTCTTTTCCTCCCCCCAATCCTTCACACTTCCCATCTGCAGAAAGAGCCTGTGCAGGAGGCTGACAGCAGTACAATCAGTTTGCCATTCACCACTGGCCCTATTTTAACTTTGTGTGGAAATGGCATTGGTTGTTAACACCAACCTTAGAGATTAGACCAAGGAGAAATATTTGAAATGGTCAGAGTCCAAATAGGGTCAGATTAGGGTTTTCCAAGACAGATCAGTTAAAAAAAAATCAAAGAAATGAAAATGTCATATTGCTCTTTTCTATACTGCCCAAATAATGTTTATGTAATACCTATATGCCTTAACTGTTTTATCTGTAGTAGCAAAACAACTGTCCTTGGGCCTTTTTCTCGTCAAATGGTACAAGTGAGGGTTTCAGAATGTGATAATGGATGATTGTGATAAGGGATTTGTGCTCGAGCCTGCAACTGAATCCAGGCACAAGTATTAAGAGATGTGCAGGGGAAATTGCTCTGTTTTAACAAATACATACCAGCCAATGCACACATAAACACATGCAAATGCACCAAAGCTCACAATAGCTAAACTTGTGCTTGGCGGTAGGAACAGGAGGTGCTGACTGAAGTATTTTGTTTAAATGAATTGGTGCTATGAAAAAACAGATGCAGCAATTAGGAGTCCCATTGCCGTACACCAGAGACATGACAAGAGTGCATGACAGTGGCTTTCACCCTCACACCCCCTTGTCTTCAACATGAGTCCTCTAACAATTCCTGTCAGGAACACTCTTTGAGAAGTGCTTGCACCAGACAATGGCTCTTCACCCTTATTTTGTGCTCTAAGTAGTGCTGCAGAATGCTGGAAATAGCTGAAAACAGGCCGTAATGTGAGAAAGACGGGCAGCCATTGTGGGAAGTGTGAAAACCAGAAGGACCCTTTTCAGAGCCTTGCCTGAAAGTGCTATGAAGACCTTTAGTCCTTTGCTCTCCCTGAATCCCCAATTAGACAAACATTAACATCAATTAAGCCTTTATAGGACACAGGTTCTATATAATTACCTTAATGGGTTGACGCTTTCTTTAGCGGCAATTTCTTAAACAAACTTGTGCCTTTGTGCGACGGGCTAAGAAAATTTTCAGCAGGGAGTATTTGCTTTTGTCAGGTTTTCTAAAGAGACAGCTGAATTGTTCTATTTAACAACAAACACCTTCAGAGAGGAGCCCCAAGCAGGCCCAGTTCCCACCACATCTGACTCAAATGCTGATTATCCAACGCAGACAAAAAAATCTGACCAGCCGGGAGAGCAAGGACACATAGAGTGAGGGGCAGTGCACAAAAGCGCCCAGTGAGCCTGGCCCAGCCGAGAAAGAGCCCCTCTGCTTGAATTAGCTCTCTATTTAAACGTCCCATGGAGCCAGATCTGTTCCCTGTCTTAGAAACAAAAGGAGATGAATGAGAAAAACAAGAACTTGCATCGTAAAACAAGGCAAATGCAGGCCAGTGGCTCATAAAGGAGGCACTGTTAATTAAACCTGAACTCCAATGCATTCTTCTTCTTCTTATTCCCTGTGCGGCTGCCTTTTTTCTCTGCTCTAGATCGTTAGGTGGCAGCCATTAGAAAAACACTGATCTGTCAGTACTAATGATAAACTGATGATGTCATAAATAAATCACCTGCTGATAGATAGATGGATAGATAGATAGATAGATAGATAGATAGATAGATAGATAGATAGATAGATAGATAGATAGATAGATAGATAGATAGATAGATAGATAGATAGATAGATAGATAGATAGATAGATAGATAGATAGATAGATAGATAGATAGAACTCTTTAAATATAGTTGGTTTTGTGTCATAATTTCTGACATTTATATGTACATGCTGTGTTTCTCTGAATGATGAAATCAGGAATGATAGAGTTTAAAACAATCATGTTCCACCAGTCTCTTGGGATATAATTTCCATCATCATCATCAGTGATGAATTTTATGTTGCATTTTTTATGTTGCTGTCTGGCTGCAGGAGAAGTTAACTCATCTATGCTAGGTCCATGTGCACGGGTTGAGAATGGCGAGCTATCATTCATGAGAATAGGCTTGCATGGGCAGTGGCCTCTAGAGGGCAATGGTTTCAAAGGCCTTCCTCTGTTCATACAATCTCCACATCTACCTGCGCCAAATGCCACACATCCTACGTAAATAAAATACTGTTCCATAGAATTTCTAAAAACAGCAATTTGTGTTAACAGGCATATATTTTGTAAGAAAATATGTCTAAACCATTTATTGCTAAACCGTCTATCGAAGCTAGAATGAGCAATTAAAGCAGTTCTATACGTTCATAAATGTGTTTAAAACTTGTTAATAGGCTCTGATCCATTTTGTGCCTCCAGTCCTAACAAGATTCACAGATGGTACCTATCTGGCACCCTTATTTGAAAGATGCCTCTGAATAAATCACATAATAAAAAATGATATAAATTACCTTCCTGAGCACTATATTACCTTTTTATTGTTATTATTATTATTATTATTATTATTATTATTATTATTATTATTTATGTCATCAACATTAATTAAATGTAAGAAATAACATTTATGTCCTTATTTTGCAAAGACCAACAATATTGTCTTTAGAAATCTACTTGAAGTGGATATTGGTTATTTATTAAAGAAAATGTAACTATATACCCCCCCCCCCCTCTCTCTCATATATATTATTATTTATTTATTTATTATTTTTATTTTCATTTATTTTTTTTTACTTATTATGATGAGTCAATGATCATCAAGGTGCTCAGGGCTTTTGGAGGAAAAGCAGCCCCCAAATATCACAGAACCTCTACTGTACCTAACAGTATAGACCCCCTCCCCCCACCACCAAACTCACTTTAAGTGTTTGTTGCCAGTAGCTTACTTTAGTGGACTCCAGGTGCTAACACTTGTGGTTTACATTTGGCACAATATTTATACTTTAGTGAAACAGAAAGTAATGGCTGACTGCTTAAGAGTTTCTCAACATTCAGGTGAAGTTAAAAAAATATATATATATATATATATATATATATATATTTCAGTTGTGTTTTATTCATAAGAATTACTAGGGGTGGTAATAATTGTGACGAATGTTTTGATACAGTTATTTATTTGATTTTTTTTGCATAAATTTTCTTCAATTAAAGGTAAGATTTCTCTCATATTTCAGTGTGTGATTGAGCTAATTAACAAGAAATATAATTTTTCATAACCTTTTTAACTTAATCTTTAACAAGGGTGTCAATATTGTAGCTGAAGGAACTAATCCCTGTATTGTCATTGTACAAGTACAGTGTGTATGTTTATACAGTATAAATAAACAAAAGCCACATAATTGAGTTTTTACTTTAAATATTACAAACTTATTCTTTTATGGCCACATAGAAGTCATAATGAGAATTGGTGCAGTGACATTTTTTTCATATTCGGAATTTTTAACTAAATTAACAATATTCTTTTGTTTAAAAAAAAATCATAGGAATTATAAAATGCATAATTTAATTACTTTCATGTTTTAAATGTCCAAATTTATGTACAGAAGTGCACTACAACTTCTATGATCAGTTTTTGTTGATAACTCAACACTAGTTTAGATTCTAATGCAGACTGTGTATAATTAAACAAAGCTATTAAACCTATAGAGCTTTTAAACATATATTTATTTTTTTTAACAAAGGACTATTGTCCTTGTAAGGAATGCATACATTTCCTTTACTAACACGAAATCCTTCTTCATCCTAATAAGTTGTAGTATCTTTTTTAGAGGAGTCTATCACTATAATTTGGTTAAAGTCACGTAGTAATTAATTTAAATGTAGATTACATTACTGACTTGAATGGTCGTGACATAGTGGGGTATGTGAATTGACAGTTCAATTGGATATTATGTGCCTAATGACTCACAAGAAATATTTCAGCCCTTTGTTGAAGTAGTTCTGAAAATGATCACCAACAGTCAGTTGCTTAATAACCAAACTTACTCAATCTTACAGTAAATAAAAATTTGAAGGGTGTAATAAATTCTTCATAATTACCTGCTGTTTTATTCTCTTCACTAATCTGGGTGAATTCATAACTGGATTTGATATGCCCTTTCACTCTAATTAGTGAAATGAGAATTAAAATAAAATGTCGTTATTAGTTCTCTGTTCATTCAATGAACACTTAATGCCCAGACAATTCTGTCTTGAGAATAATTAGGCCGTTAACTAGCTTCATCTAATGGATTTTTCTGGCTACATTTGTCATGCTGCTGCTGCGACTATGCCTGGTCTCTCCCCCTTACAGGGAGCAGCCGTTCTTCAGCTGTACCAACAATATCAAGCACTAAGTCACAGCTTGTCCACATGAACCCATGCTTTACTGAGCCTTGGTGTTCTTTAACCAACAGTATTAGACCGAACAAATAAACACAAATGTCACTAGATTCCAAAAACTGTACTACACTGGAGATGAAAGAGAGGAAAAGTAGATTGCACATTAGCATCACCTTTAAAATTCATGTGCATATCTTAGGTTTTAAGAATAATAAACAAGGCTACATATCCTCCAGTCGTGCTGAGGTGATATTTTCTCTGGAAGAAGTCTTAGCTAAGAAGCAACTGAAACTATCATACAGTGAAAATAATGGCCTCTTCTGTAGCTATGATTAGCTGCAAATGATAATATAAATGAGATCCAGTCCTGTCAAAATGTCTAACATGCAAGTTTTACATTTCATTTACTAAGTTTTTTTTTTTTTTTTACCCCAAGAGCATTTTTTAGATTCAGGTTTATCTTACAGGGAAACACATCTACTGTTCACAGAGATTGAAAAGATTTAGATAAGGGGGGGGGGGCATTATATATTCATGTTTGTCTTGTTTGCTCTTGTCTTGTTCACCTAGTCTAACCTGGACAAATCTAAAAAAAAAAAAAAAAAAAAACCCTTTTTGTTCAAGGTAGTGTTCCTTCCCTCATTTCAAAACATGATGATTGATGTTGCCTCATTCTGTCAATGACCGAGTTAGTCAGCGACATAAATAAAGCTTGAAAACAGCTCCAGACCACATTTTGATCAACCAAATAAACACATTAACACAATCTGTCAAAGTCCTCAAATAGTCATGATGGTCGATTGCCAAAAAGAGTGGGGTTTTTGCGGCATATCAGCCTTGCTTCTTTATGAAGTGTTCAAACATGGCACCTCTCTATCTCCATTCGCACCCTCTCCTCCTCATCACCTGAACTGTCTGAGGCCTGTCAATCTGGAGCCGTGGGAGGATATGAAAGACGCCTTTGAGTTGTGGCGGCGTTGATGGGGAAGGGTTGCAGAAAAGCACACCAGTGGTGCCAGCAAGAGAAATTGTGTGGATTCCTTAGCCCGTGAACCCCATCAACCACCCCCCACCCCCTCCACCCCTTCATGATCAGCACCCAGGGCACTGCAAGACTCTTTTTTAAAAAGAGCAGATTGACTCCCTCTGCCCCCCTCTTGAATGAAATCCCAACCCTGAGCAGATGTCAGACAGGAAAGCCAGAGATAGGACACAGGGCTGGTCGTGAGGTGTGAGGCTTTGTCACAGGTCCACTGCTAACGGACCAGGCACAGTAGGGAATTTTAGCAGATCCATTGGATATCTGCAGTTCCTTCAGAAATGGATAGAGAAGTTGTAGTGTGTGTGTGTGTGTGTGTGTGTGTGTACAGGTTTGTGTGGGTTGCTCTTTGTAAGTACCTCTCCAGCTGCCAGTATTTACAGATACCCCGTACTCCATACCTCAGGAGGGTTGTTCACCACCACATCAAAACTATGGTCACTTTTTTGTTGCTGCAACGGAGGGAATCAGAAAGTCTCAGGGAGGTTAATAAAACAGTCAGTTTTCAATGCAACATTTTAAAGGAGGGGTATGCTTGAAAGGCCAATGGCTAATGGTTATAGGCTTGTGAATAAACAAACCTCAGCGAGTAGCCCCCCCCAGAGCAGCTGGCTTACGCTTCTTCAAACATTCCAGCCTTGCCAAAACTCACGCCAGCTCACATATCCTTAAGAAAATAAAGCTTCAAAGTATTTATCAAAATAGTCACAGTGTTAATCACAACTGAATCTCCTTATTTGAGCATGTGTTACTATCTTGACCTCTTGAGAGCTGATGGTGGTGGTGGGGAGTCTTAAAGACACAGTCTTCCATTTCAACAAAGCATCCACAACTACTTCATTTTATCAGCTTGTTCTAGATGTGTTATTCCTTAAGACTAAGTTCACACTACACGACTTTCAACGTCGGCAGATCGCTATGGTGTTCACACTACACGACTTGCTGTCTGGTAATCGGGAGTCATGAAGTCGTTGTGGTGTTCACACTACGTAATTGCTCGGCAACAGTGGGGGGTCACACACGACACGATCTGACAACGACTCTGTAACCCAACGACTCTATCTGGTGTCCAAACTACGTTTTGTCACGAAAACACATGCAAGAAGTCACACAGATATACGACGCGAAAATCACCAGTGAAAAAGGAGTTGTTTACTTGAAGATGGACAGAAACGAGCGGTGTGAGCTGTTTGCATGATGTTCTGTGCTGAAGAAACCTGAAAAAGAAAAAGACAAAAAAATTGGGTGAAAGAATTAAGTATTAGCACATACGGGCAGCAGGGATTGTGTGTGCTACAGAGAGAGTTGGAGGTGAGTTTCATGGGTTTCCCTCTCCTCATGGTGACCTCACCCCATGGCTTGTTCTCTCATTGGCTGTACCGCAATCACTGCTAGTGATGACAGTTTTCACACCACAGGATGTGGAGTCGCTCGACAGCTCCAGATATTTTAGCATGCAAAATATCTGTCTGGCGTCGCTGATGCCTCGACGATGTGTCGGCGAGTCTCTGTGATGCGTCGTTGAGTAGTTCACACATAACGATCAACTGCCGATTGGCGAGCGCCGATTGCTCTCCGACTTGCCTCCGATCCAATGAGACTTGCAAATCAGGCATAAAATTGTGTAGTGTGAACTAGGCTTTAGAGATACCGTTATGAAGTAGTCATCCAAAGACTTGTAGGAGTATTTCCCTATGGAATAGCTAATTGATTATATTACTTTGATTATATAATAGCTAATTGGTTGCTTAATTGGTCAATATGAACCTTTTGCTTTTTTGCTCCACCTGGAGATTAAAAGTTTTGCACAGTAAAGTTGCCTGACTTTGTATAAACATAGAAAAAAATACTATTGCTCATTATTTGTGTGTGTGTGTGTGTGTGTGTGTGTGTGTGTTCATTTCTAGTGGAATAACGTACCCCCTGAGGTGATCTATGTCAGACAATACCTATCCATATCCTTTTTCTGTCACAAGTAGGGGCCCAGATGGTTTAGTATTCACTTCTTTGCCAAGCAGATGGACCTAAAAGGTATTTAGTTTTTTAGGTTATATATGCTCACAACTATGGGAGTGAGTTCTTCTACGATATTCCAAGACCAATTTTTATTACTTTCTGGCTTCTCAAACCATGCTAAACTCTACAATTATTGGACACAAATCATTATATATACACACACACAGCTGCATCTCCAAAAATTTAATATCGTAGAAAAGTATTTTCCATAATTTAATTCAAAAAGGGGAACTTTCATATATTCTGGATTCATTACACATACTGTGAAATATTTCAAACCTTTTTTTGTTTAAAATTTGATGATTACGGCTTACAGCTCATGGAAATGAAATTTATATATATATATATATATATATATATATATATATATATATATATATATATATATATATATATATATATATATATATATATATATATATATACACAGTGCCTTGCGAAAGTATTCGGCCCCCTTGAACTTTTCAACCTTTTGCTGCATTTCAGGCTTCAAACATAAAGATATAAAATTTTTATTTTTTGTGAAGAATCACCAACAAGTGGGACACAATTGTGCAGTGGAACGAAATCTATTGGATTTTTGAAACTTTTTTAACTAATAAAAAAAGTTAAAAGTGGGGTGTGCAAAATTATTCGGCCCCCTTGCATTAATACTTTGTAGAGCCACCTTTTGCTGTGATTACAGCTGCAAGTCGCTTGGGGTATGTCTCTATCAGTTTTGCACATCGAGAGACTGAAATTTTTGCCAATTCTTCCTTGCAAAACAGCTCGAACTCAGTGAGGTTGGATGGAGAGCGTTTGTGAACAGCAGTTTTCAGCTCTTTCCACAGATTCTCGATTGGATTCCGGTCTGGACTTTGACTTGGCCATTGTAACACCTGGATACGTTTATTTGTGAACCATTCCTTTGTAGATTTTGCTGTATGTTTGGGATCATTGTCTTGTTGGAAGATAAATCTCTGTCCCAGTTTCAGGTCTTTTGCAGACTCCAACAGGTTTTCATCCAGAATGGTCCTGTATTTGGCTGCATCAATCTTCCCCTCAATTTTAACCATCTTCCCTGTCCCTGCTGAAGAAAAGCAGGCCCAAACCATGATGCTGCCACCACCATGTTTGACAGTGGGGATGGTGTGTTGAGGGTGATGAGCTGTGTTGCTTTTACGCCAAACATATCGTTTTGCATTGTGGACAAAAAGTTCGATTTTGGTTTCATCTGACCAGAGCACCTTCTTCCACATGTTTGGTGTGTCTCCCAGGTAGCTTGTGGCAAACTTTAGACGAGACTTTTTATGGATATCTTTGAGAAATGGCTTTCTTCTTGCCACTCTTCCATAAAGGCCAGATTTGTGCAGTGTACGACTGACTGTTGTCCTATGGACAGATTCTCCCACCTCAGCTGTAGTTCTCTGCAGTTCATCCAGAGTGATCATGGGCCTCTTGGCTGCATCTCTGATCAGTCTTCTCCTTGTCTGAGCTGAAAGTTTAGAGGGACGGCCAGGTCTTGGTAGATTTGCAGTGGTCTGATACTCCTTCCATTTCAAAATGATCGCTTGCACAGTGCTCCTTGGGATGTTTAAAGCTTGGGAAATCTTTTTGTATCCAAATCCGTCTTTAAACTTCTCCACAACAGTATTACGGACCTGCCTGGTGTGTTCCTTGGCGCTTTCAACAGAACCCTGAGATAATCACAGAGCAGGTGCATTTATACAGAGACTTGATTACACACAGGTGGATTCTATTTATCACCATCAGTCATTTAGGACAACATTGGATCATTCAGAGATCCTCGCTGAACTTCTGGAGTGAGTTTGCTGCACTGAAAGTAAAGGGGCCAAATAATTTTGCACGGCCCCAACTTTTCAGTTTTTTATTTGCTAAAAAAGTTTAAAATATCCAATAGATTTCGTTCCATATCACAATTGTGTCCCACTTGTTGGTGATTCTTCACAAAAAAATTAAAATTTATATCTTTATGTTTGAAGCCTGAAATGTGGCAAAAGGTTGAAAAGTTCAAGGGGGCCGAATACTTTCGCAAGGCACTGTATATATATATTTCTGGAATTTTCATCTCTCTCTCTCTCTCTCTCTCTCTCTTTTCTCTCTCTCTATATATATATATATATATATATATATATATATATATATATATAGAGAGAGAGAGAGAGAGAGAGAGAAGATAAAAAAAAAAAAATTCCAGAAATACAGTATACATCCTTAATTGAAATTGTGCACTGTTCTGAGTAATGTGATGAAATCTCATACGGTCACACCTGGACATTAATCGTACCTTTGTCCAGTGTAGAAGAAGCAAAAGGAAGAAGAATGTTGAGTACAGTACAATAAAACACATTCATATAACTTTTATCATTATAATTGTTCTATTTCATTATTAGTAATTGCGCCTAATTTATAAATTTAAATTGATCATAGGTATCTACAATATATCGTATTTTTTACTATATATTTTCTAATATTTCGTGAATTTAGAGGCCAATCAGCCTACAATACATGTCTTTGGACTGGGGAAAGAAACAGGAGTACACGGCGGAAACCCCCAAAGTGCAGGGAGAACATGCACCTGGAGAAATCCACACACACACAGAACAGGGCCAGGAAACGAAACCGCCAGTCCTGGAGGTGCAAGGCAAACATGTTAACCACTAAGCCCCCTACATTGCATCCGGAAAGTATTCACAGCGCTTTACTTTTCCCACATTGTGTTATGTTACAGCCTTATTCCAAAATTTATTAAATTCATTATTTTCCTAAAAATTCTACAAACAATACTTCATAATGACAACATGAAAGAACTTTGTTTGAAATCTTTGCAAATTTATTAAAAATAAAACACATCATGTCTTAGTAGAATACATTAATAAATAAATAAAAGCTCAAAAATAAATAAATAAATAAAATAAAACACACAAAAAAGCACATTTACATAAATATTCATAACCTTTGCTCAATACTTTGTTGAAGCACTTTTGGCACCAATTACATCCTCAAGACTTTTTGAGAATGATGCTACAAGCTTGGCACAGCTATTTTTGGGCAGTTTCTCCTATTCTTCTTTGCAGGACCTCTCAAGCTCCACCAGGTTGGATGGGGACCGTCGGTGCACAGCCAATTTCAGATCCTTCCAGAGATGTTCAATCGGGTTCAAGTCTGGGATCTGGCTGGGCCACTCAAGGATACTCACAGAGTTGTCCTGTAGCCACTCCTCTGTTATCTGGGTTGTGTGCTTAGGGTCATTGTCCTGTTGGAAGATAAACCTTCGCCCCATCTGAGGTCCAGAGCGCTCTGGAGCAGGTTTTCATCAAGGATGTCTCTGTACATTGCTGCATTCATCTTTCCCTTGATCTTGACTAGTCTCCCAGTTCCTGCCGCTGAAAAACATCCCCATAGCATGATGCTGCCACCACCATGCTTTCACTGAAGGGATGACATTGGCCAGGTGATGACTGGTGCCTGGTTTCCTCCAGACATGACGCTTGCCATTCAGGCCAAAGAGTTCAATCTTTGTTCAGTCTTTGGTCTGAGAGTCCTTCAGATGCCTTTCGGCAAACTCCAGGTGGGCTGTCATGTGCCTTTTACTGAGGAGTGGCTTCCGTTTGGCCACTCAACCATACAGGGCTGATTGGTGGAGTATTGCAGAGATGTTTGTTCTTCTGGAGGGTTCTCCTCTATCAACAAAGACATGCTGGAGCTCTGTCAGAGTGACCATCAAGTTTTTGGTCACCTCCCTGACTAAGGCCCTTTTCCCCTGATCGCTCAGGCTGGGCAGCCAGCTCTAGTAGGAGTTTTCCTAGTTCCGGACATCTTCCATTTACGGATGATGGAGGCCACTGTGCTCATTGGGACCTTCAATGCGGCAGAAATGTTTCTGTGCCCTTCCCCTGATCTGTACAATCCTGTCTCGGAGGTCTACAGATAATTCCTTGGACTTCATGGCTTGTTTTGTGCTCTGACGTGCATTAGTAAACTGTGGGACCTTATATAGACAGGTGTGTACCTTTCCAAATCATGGCCAATCAACTGAATTTACCACAGGTGGACTCCAATCAAGATGTAGAAACATCTCAAGGATGATCAGTGGAAACAGGATGCACCTGAGCTCAATTTTGAGTGTCATGGCAAAGGCTGTGAATACTTATGTAAATGTGCTTTTTTTGTTTTTTATTTTTAATTAATTTGCAAAGATTTCAAACAAACTTCTTTCATGCTTCATTATGGGGTATTGTTTGTAGAATTTTGAGGAAAATAATGAATTTAATCCATTTTGGAATAAAGCTATAACATAACAAAATGTGGGAAAAGTGAAGCGCTGTGAATACTTTCCAGATGCACTGTACATCCGGTTCCCTCTGAAAGTATTGGAACAGCAAGACCTCTTTTATTTTTTGTTATACAAAACAGATGGGATTAAAATCAAAAGCTGAATATGAGATGATAGAATTTCAGCTTTCATTTCTAGATATTTACATCTAGGTGTGCCCTGTTAGAATGATTATTTAAATACTTCATAGCTCTGAATGTCTACTCTTGGATTGAGACCTGGGTTTTGCCTGTGAAGACTGCATTTGTGGTTAAAATGGATTAACTTAATAAACATGAAGACCAGAGAGCTGTCTATGGGTGAAAAACAAGCCATTTTGAAACTGAGAAAAGAGGGAAAATCAATCAGTTGCACAAGCAGTGCAAATTATCAAAGGCCACAGTTCAAAGATGACTTCAAATGCAGAAATATAGAGCCCATACCACAAGATGCAAACCATTCATCAGCAATAAGAATTTGAAATTCCAGATTGGAATTTGCAAAGAAATACAGAGATGAGCCACAAATGTTTTGGAACTAAGATTAACCTCTATTAAAGTTTGGAAAGGCCAGAGTGTGAAGAAAGAAAGGATCTGCTTATGATCCAAAACATATGAGCTCATAGTTTAAGCATAGTGGAGGTAGTGTCATGGCTTGGGCTTGCATGACTGCTTCTGGAACAGGCTCACTAATCTTTAGTGATAATACAACTCATGATAGTGGCAGAATGAATTCAGAAGTTTACAGAAACATTCTGTCTGCCAATTTACAGAGAAATGCATCCAGTCTAATAGGAAGGAACGTCATCATGCAGCAAGACAATGGCCCAAAACACACTGCCAACACAACAAAATGTGGAAGGTTTTAGACTGGCCAAGTTAATCACCAGACCTTAACCCAACTGAGCATGCATTTCACCTCCTGAAGAAGTGACTGAAGAGAGAAACCCCCAGAAACAAACACCAACTGAAAGGAGCTGCAGCAAGCTTGGAAAAGTCTCACAACAGAAGAATGCAACAGGTTGGTGGTGTCAGTGTGTCACCGGCTTGGTGCAGTTATTGCAGGCTAGGAATATACCTCTTCAGTATCCTTTAGTAAGAAAACATGCTTGAAAAAATATAAACTTTCCATATGTTCTCTCAAAATATATCTTGTTGCATGTTATTTATTTTATATATTAATTCCTGCTCATTACTTATTGCTGAGCTAAAACTGTATAGAACATAATGTACAGAAGATCATTGTCTGTTGGTAGTTGTTAAATCCAGGTGTAGCACTAGCCCATAAAAACATGACTAAAAAGGAAAAAGAAAATGTATAATTCCCAAATCTATAATGCTGTATGTACTTCACAAAAGTATGTTAACACACATCTGGCAAGAAACTTTCTTCACACACTCACTCATAATCATCTACATAATAGCAGGTTTCTATGTTTCAATTATGTTTGGGCCTTAACAAGTATAAATACCACCCAAACTTGTGTAAACAGTTTGTTTTATAAGAGACTGAACAGGCCTGGTCTAATTGGGTACTGTTGATGGATAAGCTCCAAACGAAGAAACCTGAGAGAATCAAGAGGATTTTCTTCCCTTTGACATTAAGACATTGTGACTGCTGTCTAGTTGTTGTGGCAATTTTACGTCATAAATGAGCCAGAATGATTCATAATCTTAATAAATATAGATGTTTGGAAATGGATCATTTCCTGCACCCCTCTTAAAAAGCCATACATCATTTTTGACTACCTCTTGCTGCTTTATTATGATAGGGACATAATGAGGCACTAGTGACAGCTTTTTAAAGACTTAAATGAGTGATATATTGAATACTCATACTTTACTGAGCAGTTCTACTTAAGTAAACTTCCTAATGAACTCATAATATGTTAAAAGCAGTCTAGAAACTATGACATTGACCATTCTTTTAACCAAAACTAGTGTAATTTTAGTAGAACTGTCACAATTTCAACTTCACTGGTCTTGGAGGTAATTAAATTGTAGCACTTTTCTATGAGGCCCACAAATAAGCATAAATTATTACTTAACTAAGGCTTCCATAATAATGAATTAGTGCTCGCACCTCAGAAAATAATGAAGTGTAGACACTGACAGTGAACTGAGTCATATATGAATGGCCATTAATAATGGTAATAGTTCAGTATTGACATTGTGTTAACTTATTCTGTTAATTAATCTGATTTGCAGTGTAAAGAAAGATCATCTGCATAAAATTTTATTTATTTATTTATTTATTTTACATCATATTGGTTAACCCAAATTATTAAGTATAATGTAAGGCAAATGAGAGCCACTGGTATTTTTGTTTCACATCTCCAAATACAAATATAATATACATGAAAATGTTTGATATGAAACATAAGTTTATACCTATCTTCAGTAACCACTTTATCCTGGTCAAGGTCACAGTGGATCAAGAGCACTTGACATGAAGCAGGAATGCACCCTGTTAGAGACACCAGTCCATCGCAGGACACCATGCACACAAACATTCACACACTCAATCACAGCTAGGGGCAATTAAGGGTAGCCAATCCACCTAACGAATGTTTTTGGGAGGTGGGAGAAAACCAGAGAACGCAGAGGTGTTGTAAACCTCCTCACAGATAGTAACCCAAGCTCAGGATCGAATCGGGGACAGGGGAGCTGTGAGATGGCGACACTACCTGCTGTGCCACTGTGTTGCCTGGCTTTTTGTACATTATTCTTTTTTGTTTTGATGGTAGTGGCTTTACAATATACCACTATTGTTAAATAGGAACAGCAAAGGCAGACACACATTTTCAATGGATTCTGCTGCCCTTCTCTCCCTGAAATGCAAACATTCAACGCATGGTCAGTTAATTTAACACCACTACCTGTCATCATGTATATTGTATCACACACTGTAGCTCCAGTTGCACATGTTGGGTAAATTATGGCTTCAGTTTGAAAAGTGTGTGAGGAGCCTGTCTCAATAACTTATTTTCCAAAGAATCATGTCATGTTTTTCACCCCTCTAAACACACTGGAGCTCAGTAAATTGGAAGAGATTTAGCTCTCGCTGCATTTCTAAAGAGTGAGTTGATGGGTCAGTGGGCTCTCTGCACTAACCTCTTGAAGGCAGGCATCAGGCACTGTGTAATTAGATGCCTGTAATTACCACCATGCCACTTCAAATGTCCAGCGTTAGGCATTATTATCAAAAAGCAACAAACACCCAGAGAGGTCACTCTGCAATTACGAAAAAGTGAAGATTTTTTAGCTGTGCGCTTTTAATGATGGGGACAATTAGAACATTTTTACCCGAGGTTTGTTCAGTTATTTTTATTATTACTGTGTGCACACGAGACTGTGTGGAAACTTGGGGGGAATTTGGCTGCATTCATTTCTTCACATACTGAACGTTAAAAAAAAAACAAAAAAACAAGTAAGTAAATAAATAAATAATTGTGGTTAATACATGCTGTATATTTAATTACTATAAGTGATTGTTTCAGAAACTGAGACACGATTATGTTGGGAATTATTAATGAGTTTCACTTATTCTAGTTAGTCATTATACGTCAAAAGCTTCACTTGTTTCCTTTTATGACATAACATTGTATAATGTTTGTTATCACACACTTGATTTTGTGGTAAGCCATCATAAAATAGCAAATTTCAGATTTGTAATAATTAGAAATGTACAACTACTGAAAGCAAAAGCAGTAGTTATCATTTAAGCAGCTTCATTGCCCTGGTGTCACCTTTGCATCTCCTTTCAGAAGTGGTGTGTGAATAAACTCTTGTTTTTGATGCCAACTAGGACTTCCTTGTCAAGGCTCCGGTTCAGCACACACATCAGCACCCTGCTGCACAATTGTGGCCTGAATTCTCATTGCTACTCTGGGCATTCCTTCCACGTTTGTGCAGACACAATGGTAGCACAGCATGCTTTCTCCCCAATTCATCCATGGTCCTTGTCTTCCATTCGCACTCGTGCATATTATTTCTTTGACGTGAACCATCGTCTACAGTTATTTGTGCTTGTCTGCTGTAGAGTCCCATAGCAAACACATATCTCCACCAGTTGATGGCTTTCTCTGTCTCAGCCAGATGATATAAAGAAGCTCAATGTAATGGTGCCTATCTGTTGTTGCACCTCAGGTTCTACGAATATCCTGGACTGTGGTTGGAGAGATTTAATTTCTGAGAAGTTATTACCTGTGGTCTTTGGCTTAAAGACACAGGCTCGTTGCTTTAGAGGGTTGGTTTGGATGGAGCTTTGGATATTCATGGACTAAGAGTTGCTTGCATGCATGTAGTTCAATTGCAGGCTTGGAGAGGGACTCTGTGGGAATTAGCAGCAGGAACAACACTCCAGGCTCTCAGATAATGGACGTGCTGAATGTCCACCATCTGGTGTTTGTTTAATACACAGAGAAGGTCAAATGGCCAGTGAGCCTTTTCTGCTCTACAGCATTCATGCCTTGGATTGGGGAAAATCATTGATTTTACTCCTCTACCGGATGATCTTTGTGTGCTGGAGCTCAGTATGACAATGACAACAACCTTATTGCTTAAAACAGCACTCAGTGGGACTGAAACAACCTGAATTCAACATGGGCAGTGAATACTCCTTAATGTCTCTTTGGTTTGATTGAAACCTTCAGACAAATCCACTGCAGGATCCTGATACATTTGTCTATGTTTGAATTATTAGGTGGGGTTTTTTTTTCAACCTTTTCTTGCTGGCCTTTCCTTACTATGGCCCTTATGTTTATGCTTGGCAATTACTTAATGAAGTATAATCACCCTATTTTTTCTGTGTTGGATCGGTTGATAACAATCACTTGGGCGTCAGCAAATTTGTCAGCAATTGTTAAACAGCTCTAGGTGATCTTAAAATGTCTTGCTGTAGCCTGATGTTTTAAATAACTGAATGGACATTCATTGGGCTTCTCAATTCTATTCATGAGGCTCTCAGCTGAATCATGCACTCAGGCATGTTTGGCCTTGTCCTCTTAGGAGGAAGTTACACATGCTAATGATCTGTAAGTGCTAGACTGGAGAGTAAACCATGACTAACAGTAGAGCTGAGAAAGAACAGGACACGTGCAGAGTTTCATTTGGCAACAGGGCAGTCTTTCTTCTCAAATGTACAGCAACCAAATCCAATTAATTGACACTAAGTGGACAGTGAGAACTAAGCTGAATAAAGGGGTATAGGTGATGCTTGTACTGTATATATTGGAAGATTTTAAGACTATATACATTTAATAATTAAAGTTTTGGACCTTATTTGGCTTTATTTCCATTTAGATAAGCAAACAAATATAATTAGTACCACATGTTTTTGGGACCTGGAAAATAAAACATCCAGCAGTTCTGGACCCTGTAAAAGAAAACTGTGTAGTGATCACTCTTAGTAGCACAAAACTGGTTTGTGAAATAGGAAATTTCATAAAAGAAAAAACTGATAACAACAAAGCTGCAACAAAAAGGGCCCAGTTTGTGTGGGTTTAGTTAGACCCAAGCTGCCTCACAACATTAGCCTCCTCAAAAGGAAAACAATGGCACTTATTAGATTGGCAGAGTTTCTAAGAAACATACAAAGCCTATAGCTCTGCTGGCAGGAGACAAATTTTGGGTCCGGTAAGGAAGTCAGAAGTAAAAGTGGCAAAATCATGTAAGCTTACCTAATGAACTGTTAATAGGTCTTGTGTCAGTTCATTGGGCTTCTTTGTGCCTAGTCAGGGCTTGTCTTGCCCTCCCCTAAAGCTGCAATGCTTCTCTATGTGAGTTCATTTGACCTTCTGGATCTTTGGCTATGGAAATAATTCAACTATGATAATTATGCAGAAGTATTTGCACTGTAACCGTTAGCAAGTTTGCAGCCAGACCACGGTCACAAGGCATTGTGGAGTAGTAGTAGCCCGTGTATGCATGAAAAATTGTTGCATGAAACTGCTTTAATACATTGCACATGAATGACAGCATGAAGTTAATGTGCAAAGTCCATATTAATAGGAACACCTGTACTCCTGCTCATATATGCAGTTAACCAATCAGCATTGCAATGGATAAAATCATGCAGATACAGGTCAAGATACAGGTTAATGTTCACATGAAACACAAGAATGGGGAAAATGTGTGATCTCTTTAAGCATGCGTAGTTGGTGGTGCCAGATAGGCTGGTTTGAGTATTTCAGATATTGATGATCTCTTGGGATTTTCACTCACAGCAGTCTCTAGAGCTTACATAGAATGGTGTGAAAAACAAAAAGCATTCTGTGAGCAGAGGGTCTCTAGGCTGAAACACCTTGTTGATGAGAGCGATCAGAGGAAAATGTCCAGACTGGTTTGAGCTGACAGGAAGTCTATCGTAACTCAAGTAAGCACTGTTTACAACTGTGGTGAGCAGAAATCATATTTATTCATTAAACCTTGAGGTGGATGGCCTACAAAAGCAGAAGACCACATCAGATTCCACTCCTGATTATTTGGGTTGCTATATCCTTCCTATCCTTCCTGTTGTGTGTGAAATTCCAAGGAGATCAGCATTTCATGAAATACTCAAACCAGCCTGCCCATCTTGCACCAACCACAATGGCATGGTTAAAGTAACAGAGATCACAATTTTCCCCCATTCTGATGTTGATGTGAACAATAACTGAAGCTCTTGACCTTTATCTGCATTTTTTTTTATTCTGATGCTGCCGCCCAATTGGCTGATTGGATAACTGCATAAGTGAGCAGGTGTACAGGTGTTCCTAATAAAGTGGATATTTATTACAAGTTAGCTTACCACTGATTTGGTTGAATATAGAGGTAACATTCTGTGATTCTAAGTAAGCTATGCAGCTGGATAAATGGTAAATGGTCTGCACTTATATAGTGCTTTTTAACCTTAGCAGTTACTACAAAGTGCTTTACACTGTTTCTCATTCACCCATTCACACACACTCTCACACACCAATGGCAGCAGAGCTACCATGCAAGGCACTAGCAACTGGGGTTCAGTGTTTTTCTTGCCCAAGGAAATTCGGCATGTGGAGAAATGTGGGCCGGGAATCGAACCGCCAACCCTACGATTAGTGGTAAACCCACTTAAAAAAAAAAAAAGATTCAAAGAGATTTTTTTGTATTCATTTCAGATTAATTTAATTCATGTATGCTTTGGGAAAGCAATGCACTGAAGCGAACAAAAATATTTTCTGGGCACCACTGGATGGGTGATTGGATAGATGGGTAAATTTTATTGATCTTGAAGAAGGCATTTAGGTGACACTTGCAACAACAAATTTCTCCCCAATTATCTACATCACATATTTACACATTTACTTCTTTTGCAAAAGAGATTTGTGCAAAAAAATAAAAATAAAATAAAATAACTTTTACTCTTCTGGATGGTTCTTTGCTGTTCAGTACTGTTAACTGCCAACCACAAAATCTTCACCTTTAAACCACTTTTAAAACTCTTTTACCTGATTGAATCAAATTTTTCTACCTAAAAGTGGCAGGTTAAGGCACTAAAATGGCACCAACAGATTATGTGTAACAATTCTGGGTCAATTGTACATAAATTATACACTCTAAAGCTTCTTTTCGAGATATATTTTCCCAAATTCCCAAATATAGCACATTTATTTATTTTCAAGTAATTGCATTTATTGCACTTTGGAATTGCTGGAAATGTCTTTGTCTTGAGGTTGCACCAAAAATGCACTATTGTACTATTATACTCATCTCTGTCTTCCTTGCATTGTTTTTCAGTTTAAATTTAAGTGTACACTAATTGTGATGCTATGTTTTTAAAATGTACACATCTTTTAACAGTTGATCCAACAAAGCTCAATTTCAGTAATTAATTTATAATTAACGTATAAACCAGGCTAAGATGATTGTTCCGCCGTCCTTGCAGGATGAACTATTAGCGCCTTGAAATGAGTGGTAAAATCTGAATGTGCACTATAGAAAAAATTATTTGATTTGAGTTGAGAGTTTAATGCTACCACACTGGAATGATTTGAAATAGGGGAGGAATTATTGAAAAAGGCATACCATAATGGGAAATTGTGGAAAAGCAAAAATGCAAACGATTGGTGTAATTCAACATCTTTGGCAACGTCTTAAAATCACTACTTGCTCCAATTTGCAACCTTCAAAGGAAAGCTTGACTAGAGTGAGAACCAGTGTACCACTTTTCACCACAGGTAGCGATATAATGCAGCTCATGATTAATTTTAATTAAACACATTTTGGAAAATGATATTGAATGTTTGAACCCCTGGTGCTTTAATTACTTTATTGCCTCTCAGCTCAAATGTTCTGGCTGGATGATGCATTGGAATATATCCTAAAAAAAAGCTTCACAGCTGGCATGCAGGGGCTTCCTCTGGCTTCTATAGTGCATTTACTATTAGAGACTCCCACTTCAAGACAGTAGAAATATATAAATTGATACCACTGTGAACACTAATTTGCCACCAGCCTGAAAACTGTTAAACTCGTAGTTAATTTAATGAGAGCTTCAGACCAGAGAGCGATGTCATTTTTTTTTTCTCCAAGCCTCAAATAGGCAAGCTCCTTTGTATAAATAAACAAACACCCAACTCGGTTTATAATTTTAGAGTTACTCACTTTAGCTAGCTATGTTGTTGCCAAGCTCCCCTTACATACTGATGACAGGTGGAGAAAAGGAAACATTATTGGCTTAATGCAAATCCAGGGGTTAAGTCGAATTTCAAGTGCGGTTGAAAAGGGAAAGAAGAAGCCAGCACTCCAAAAGCTTAAGTTTGCCCTGATGGTTTGACAAATGTCAGGATTATTGGTTGTGTAGAGAGACAAGTAGCAGCTACAAAGAGTTTGGCCCTAAGCCTCTTGAAGATCCTCCACCAAAACAAGACGAATCCAACAAGGGTATTATCCCGCCTTTGTTTATGGGCAGAAGAGTCGAAACAACTCAATGGGAGGATTACCCCCCACTCGTGCAGTTCTAATAGAGATGAATTGATAAGTTCCTGTCAGGGTTAAAGCAGGTGCACGCTGCTATGCAGAGCTATGTGTTGTAAGTGGTCATGTGAGGTTGGTGAGGAAGTTGTCACACCAGGGGAGAGCATTGTTTAGGTGGCGTCACGGATGCATTTTTAATACAAACTGAACTGAACTTAAATTGGCCTGTGTTATTGCTTGTATTTTCACACAACCTAATGTGACATGATAAACTATAAATAGATAGATAATAATTAGCGAGTAGTTTGCTCTAATTTGCTCCTTGTGAGTGTAGTGTAGTAAAAAGATAAAATAAATTCCAAAGATGGAAAAATGACTCAAGTGTGGACATGTGTCTGTGTCAGGCTATCAGAGCGTCATGCTATTGATACAGTACATCAGTGTGATTTGAAGGATATTTCCGTAAACCTAGCCACACTGGGCTGAAAAGGCCAGGGGCAATGGGACTGAGAGCTGATAAGATCTTCATACCTGGCTAGAGCTGAAGGAGCAGTCAAGAGTTAGACAGGGAATGCAATCCATCAAACCTCACTTTGTGTCTGCCATAGCTGGGGGTTGGGGGTGGGCAGGCAAGGGATGTCTAAAAAGACAGGTTCTTAGGGTGCCTCTTGAAGGCCAGTTAGAATGACATGCACTCAATACCTGAGGTGCAGTGTCCTTGCTGTTTGAAGATGTCTCTTTGTTTTGCCTCTTGACTCCCGTTCACACAAGTCTTAAAGGTGGAAATAAACAGTAAAAAAAAAAAAAAAAAAGCGAAATGGGAGCATTTAACACTTTTAAATGTATGTTCCTAACATGTCTTGTTAGCATTTATTCATTATTAACATTTTCCATATAATATCCATTTGAAATACTCATACGTTTGTCATTTTGCTCGTTTTATGTGCTTGTGGTGTATATGATTTTGTTGGATGATCTGAAAAGTACAGATCAGTGCAAATTCTAAAACCATTTAAAATTTGGCATGATGTTTTTGTTACCCCAGATCTCAGTGAAATGTTGGCAATATTGGCTCGAATAAACCCATTAAAACACTTTGTAAGGAATGTTTCACCACAAGCCAATATAGGATGTCTCCTGTGTCAGCTATTCTAACCCTCAAAGCCAAGAGACACAGACATAGATTGAACGTATCGATCGGCTTAAATAGCCCTGTCTTTAATAAATACTACATTATGACTGCGAGGTTCTGTCGGCGTGTTGGCTGATGAAGGCATGCCTCTCAAAGTCGGTAATCAGAGGAAGTTCGGGGGAAAGATAATCTTTCGCTCTTTGCATCCTCAGAGACGCAGGCCAGGCAATCAGGGGGGATAGCAGTGATTGCTCGGGTTGCACTTGTGAAATCACAGCCTGCATTGGCCCCAGCCCTGAAGGAGATATTAAAACCAACCTCTTCCAAGTTTCGCTTTTCAAGTAAATACTGATTGGGGCCTCCATAAACCAGCTCACTAGCCTCCTCACATCAGACAGCTGTGTGATTCTCACATACGTTTTCCACTGTTCGCAACAATAAGGGTCATTTATCACATTTCAAATCTGAATGTATAGTGACTTATGTAGTTTTTGATCTACACTACAATACAAATACATGAAAATGTACCTCATCCATCAGGTGAACTGATGTAAATTGCAGTGCAGTATAAATGTGGTGAATTTTGAAACTTTGTGGGGTTGCTTACATTCTATATTATGATTGCTGTGAAAAATGTGTAGGTAAAAAAACAAAAAAAAACGCAGAGCAAGCAAGGAGAAAATCAAGGCCCTGCCCTAAAAGACTTCGCACTAGTTCAAAAAAAAGCCCAATAAACAAATATCTAACCCTTCATGCTCTGAAATCAGATGCTAAGTGAAGTCACTTGGGATGAAGTCTACAAACTGTAGCCAAGACTCAGCAAGTATCCCAGCCTCGGCTGTTTTATTCTGACCCGAGCCCCCAGAAAGCCTTTCCCTGTTTCATACTCCTATGATTGAATTCAATAGGATCATGTATCCCAAAGAAAAGGCAATTAGTAGATGACACTGACATGGCAAAGGAAACAAGCTTCAAACACATCAGAAAACAGCTGTCCAGATATTACCAATTGCCGGAGCAAACTGCACCCAATTAAAGTTTAATGTGGCTTTTAAGGGAGGTTTTTGCTTATCAGTGCGATAGGGTCCAAGGGAAAATATTGTTATTGATTCCATCATTTTAGATGTAACTGATCCTTTAAGTAATTTCTCTGGGTTTCCTGTGTGTCAGTTTTTAAGTGTCTGCTTGGGGTGGATCATTGCAGCCAGCCGTTCATTTAGAATTCAGGGCTTAATGCACAGAGTGTTCCCGATACACTTTCAGTCACATCTGGTGAAAGACAACACACTTATTCCATTGAAGGCCCAACCAGAGCATTGACTACAGTTCAATTTGGGGCAGCTAAATTATGAAAATTAAGTGCTATTGGGAGGTATTTTAATTGATTGTTCTGCGGGAGTTTGTTTTAAAATATTGATCCCACTACATCTAAAATGGTTTCTAAGAGCACACTGTGTAAACTTGATAGCTATTAATTCTCCTATTACTTTGACATTTTTACTTAATAATTAATAATTATTATTTTTTTTAATAGATGAGAAATCCTATTTAATATAAATATCCTATTTTATAATTGTTTTAATATCAAGTATCAATGATTTTTTTAAGGATCATCTATTGTGTGTGTGTGTGTGTGTGTGTATATATATATATATATATATATATATATATATATATATATATATATATATATATATATATATATATATATATATATATATATATATATATATATATATATATATATATATATATATATATATATATAATGTTGTATGTATTATGATATTTAAGATATATACTTTTTTTAACTTAAGAAAATTCTCTTCATTTATTTTGAATGTAGTACCTAACATCGTTTTCATTCACGGTTTAACTATGCACATATTATTATTTAATTAAGATGCTTATTTACATAATTTGCAATTAAATATTAGATATGTTGAATATATATATATATATATATATATATATATATATATATATATATATATATATATATATATATATATATATATATATATGTGTGTGTGTGTGTGTGTGTGTGTGTGTGTGTGTGTGTATATATATATATATAGTAGTTTCAAAGTGATGCAAAAATGTGGAAAAATATTATATTGCAAAATATTCATCTCTCTTTAAATCATGGCATCTGTTAAATTAAACTTGTACTGAGCTGAAAGGAAATAGTTTATTAAACACACCTTGTGGTCACAGTAAATATAGCCTTATTTCAATAGCATTACTAATTGTTGTAATAATGAAATAGATGTAAACTTTAATCCTTATTTTTACTGACTGCATGGAATTATTTTACATGTGAAATGACTGCATGCGGGCCATGGCCCTTTTTTTGAGACCCTGAACAGACTGCAGCGATATACAATAGCCTCGCTCAGGAATGGAGGTGTAGGCTAATTTGTCCATCTCCTGCAGTAACCCTCCACTGCTGTAAGAGAAGAAAGACCACATTCAAACCTCAACTGGATTAGACGGGCCAAAAAGAGCAGGATGTTGAAAGAATGGGAAGCTTTTGTTACTCTCCCTTTTAGATTATATACGATTTTGATTAAAGAACAGTGGTTTTAATGCATATTGGTCGATTCAAATCCAATCTGAACTTTTTAGACATTAACGTACAAACCGACAACAGTAACCCGAGCTTAAGTAGTACATCTTTGGCACATTAAGGGTACTTCAAGAAAGGAAACCAAAGACAGAAAATATAGGTTCAGGTTTCAGCCTTCAGCCAGTGTGAAAATATCCTCAATTTGATCAAAAATTTATAATGCAACTTTCCAGGTCTTAAATTTCCTTCAACTGCACTTGAAATGGGCACTTGTTTCCCCATTATGGCTTTTTTAATCCACTTATGTCAGAGTTGTCTTGCTTAAAGATTGCTCCACCATATTGGGTGTTCAGTATCTGAGGTATGTGTTCTTCAGCCGGGCCTGATGAAATAACACAACAGTTTACATATTTCTAAAACCTGAGCTGAGGGCCGATTGAAAAATCGATACAGGCAATCAAATTTTCCTGAAAATATATACACACACAAGTCTGCTTCGAGGTGACTAAAATGAGGCAAATTTGGTTTCAGCAGACAGGAAGAGAGTCGGCACTAAGAAGGCCAGATCGGGCAGTAAATGGCTACTCATCGCGACCAGGAACGAAACCCATCCATCCCCAGAGACACTTAGAGAAGGGTGAGAGAGGCAAGCGATGGAGAAGGAAGAATATGCGTTGCTGCCTCTTCCTCGCAGCTGGCATTAATTATTCAGCCAAGGGGAGGGATCGCTTTACATTAGCCATCTTGTTTCTTGTGCCTTTAATGACAGTTGTTGTAAACATACATAGACAAACACCATGCCCGAGTCTGTGCAGCCCCTCTCCCCCTCCTCGGTGACAGAAATATTTTAATTCCTTCAACCGAAAGATTTGCCTCAGTCCTCGAGGGGCTGCCGATTTGAGTCAACAATGTGACATTTGCATCCAGTATTCCTCTTCCTTCATTGGCCTGTTCTTTTTGCTCATCCCCCTCCTGAACCTCCACTTCTCTCAGTGTCCCTTTGAAGTCCCTGTATTTGCTTTTAGATGTACCCTAGAATGGAGAGGTTTTTTTTTTTTGCAGGCCACCATTTTTCTGGTGAGTGTTAAAGTCATGGTGATGAGTGACAGCTTAGTATTTGTATGTGGCTGCTTGAATTTGTGAGGTCAAGGGGAGACATTTGGCCCTGGTTGAAGACTAAAGCTCTGGTATTCAAAACATTTACCTCTTCATGTTTAAGTGATGTCCTGCTAAATAAATGATGAATGTTTACATTAAAGCTTAAGTTACTATCTTTCTCACTGTGAAAATTAAATCAGTCTGGGATGAGCTCCCGCAACTATAGGGAGAACCCCAGCTTGACCTGCACTAGTGTGAATGCAAATAGAGAAAGGGGTTACTGAAAATGCGTAAAAGAAGCATTTGGTTCCCTGGCCTAGCCTGGCCTTGAGACTTTTTCCAAGAGATTGTGTAGAGAGAGACTATGTTTTGCTTGCTATGTACACCTTCTGTTTCCCCTCACCTTTAATTCTTAATGCTTATTTCAAGATCAAGAGCTGATACAGGATATTTGAGATGTCTGAGATATGCATCTTGTCTACTCCACACTTATGTAATGCTGAACAGTGAACCCAATATTCACCAACATTTACCCACAACTATCTTTAGTAATATATAAATGACTAAAATTTATACAATTAGGAATTATTAAATATTTACATCTGTTTTTTTATTCCACCACTCTACTAGTAGAACTGCTAATTCCATCATTGCTAATAATATGAAATATAGTGTTTTAGATAGGGATTCTCATTAGTCCATTACAAGAACTCAAAATAATTAGCAAAAATAATTATACAAAAGAAAACTACATACAATAAAGACATTACATACAAATTCACTCAAACAATAATTAGAACTATTTATAATAATAATAATAATAATAATAATAATAATAATAATAATAATAATAATAATAATATAACAATAACAACAAAAACGATAATAATAATAATAATCTCTCAGAAATATAATATAATAATTCGCTCAGAAATATAGTACCAAAATGAATGCCTAGGAATGCCATTGTGTTAGAACACAAATGACACAGATGCTTGTTTACATGCACAAATCAGCTAATGAATATAAAAATACATAACCATTAAAAATGGCATTAATCACAATCAGGGCAATAACAAAAATGTTCACGTGTCTGACATTTGCCAGGAATTGGGCCTATGAACACACTGTCCCTCCACACTGTGAGGAGGATTGTAAAGGAGGGAAAATACAGCCCAAAAATCACAGGTTTAGAATGGCACAGTTCATGATTCTTGCGAAGCTTTATAATCAACTGCTAAATGCCACTTTCATACGAATGTACTGTTATGAAATATTGCAAGAAAGAAGCCCTATCTGAGATAATTTCACAAAATGTAGCACCTCCACTTTACCATGCATCATTAGAACTACAGGTGGCATCAGGATGTTGTGGTCAGACTAGATGCAAGTCTCAAACATTTTGGTCATGCACACCATTAGCATGTTTGGTGACAAAATGGGACAGCATACAAGGAAAGGTACCTGATATTAACTGTAAAATATGCTGGTGGTATGATAGTGCCATGAGATTTCAGCTCAAAACCTGGTTACCTCTGTCAGGAGATTCAAATCTGGTCATAGATAGAACTTTCAACATGACAATCAAGATAAACACAGAAATGGTTAAAGAAGCTCAAAATCAGTGTTTTGCAATGACCAGTTCAGTGGATCGTGGTCTCTGGACCAAGATCCATAGACACATGTCTCCATCGTTGTTAGACATTACAGGTATAAACTTAATTTTGTTATTCCTTTCAGGGAATGCATCACAAAATATTAATTTTTAAAAAACTAAATTCAAATATTAACTAAAGTATGCAGGTATTTTTACAACCAGTGTTTTGTAGAAAAAGAAATTCTTTTTTAATTATAAAACTCTATAATGTCCATGTATGTTTGAGCCTAAAATATTGCTTATTATATGTTATTCTTGTTATATTAAATTTTTTCTGATATTAACGGTGCCAATAATTCTGGAGATCACTATAGGTCTGTTCATTGTACTTATATTAGTCACACCTACCTTGTGTACATTCACTGGCCACGTTCTTGGTTAAATAACTCTAATGAATCGATATATAGGTGTGCATAACATGTTGTGCATGGCAACAGATGGGCTATAATACACGCATAGATATATAAGGGCACGTATATTTATATATACGCTTGAAATATCTCATGTATTATCTCTTCTGTGAACAAAAAATTACAGTAAAATAACAGAAAATTACAGCAAACCTACAAAATTGTAAATCTATTGGTTTGAAGGCCATTTTTCGGTTTAGCAATACCTGCTTTAGGATGATAATGTGGTATAAAAAAGGAAGGAGGTGATCAAGCGTTACCATTATATTGTCCTTAAATTAGAGGTTCTCAACATTTTTTCAGCCAAAGAACCCTTCCAGAGTAAAAAAATTCCCAAGGACTACATTATGATCACAGAACAGATTTCGTTTTAAGAAGAGTAGGGCGAATATGTGCAATCACATTACTGTCATTAGACTCATTAAAGCTTTTTATTGTTGAACTTTGCTCTCAACCAGATATAGAAACACAGTACATCATATTAACAGTACGTCCTGGTTTTATAAAAATTTTAGTTAATATATGTTGTTTTTTTATTGCATTTATGATGAACCCTTTTCATTTCAAATGACCCATCAATTAGGCCTACAACGTAATAACCACAACTATGATACTAGTTCATCATAACTTCCACCACCATAATGTCAGTCAGGGACCCCAGTGAACCCAACTTTGAGAACCATGGCCTGCTGTGAAATTGCAGCCTGGAAAATGCACTACAGACAATTAGTGTTTTGTAAATAACAATTGCAATAAAGGAATAAAGGATCCCCGACTTCACTGATATCTGTTTAACATGCATATGAAGAAGGAGGAAAAAGACAGGAAAACCCAATTTGTTTTTTTTTGTTTTTGTTAGAGGTATCACAAGTTCTACTTTCCACACCACAGCACTGATGTTGTTATTTGAAGAATGTGCCTGGAAATCATTGACGTGTTGGTTGTGAAACTAGCAGAGACATGTGCCTCAAGTTGCCTCAATGGGCTATTCTGAGACTCCTGTATTTCTCTAAACATAGCAATTTTCCTTTGCAGTTGTTCTCACTCTTCCTTCCTTCTTTACCTTCCTTTTAGGTGTTCTTTATATTGCTTCTCGTACTTTAGACAGATGTTCCCTTAAGTCAAAACCTCTCTTCATTTTAGCAAAAAAAAAAAAAAGTTTGTTATTTGTTTCATTCATGGGATTGTTTTTTTTTGCCAATTTTTTTGTCAGTAAAAGAGGAAAGGAAATAAACAAATAGCATTATTTATCATTATCAGCTACAGCAGTCTCGGTAATTTTATCCACATGAATTATACAAACAATTGGCTATGAGTAAAAGATTCTATTAGTTAACTGCCCTTAATGACGTTTGGGTGGGAATGCTGTGTGTTGTTCTGTCTCTGGTATGTCTTTGACACTCAATATGGTTTCATTATTGTTCGAAGGATGTGGCTCCATACTGCATGGCAGAACCACCAGGTTTGCAGTGGGGTTTCTACCTAAACTAAACTGTCACATATAAATATATGGGCATTTTAATTCACCACCAGTCATTTCATTGTAATCATTCATTTGGTAAAACCCTTTTTCTGATTTCTTTCTCTATTAATTTTGTTAGTAATTTTCTTACATTCTACAAAATATACACTATAACAATACTACACACATTACTGGAGCACTGCTGGGACATGTAAAACTGCACATGTGAAATTGGTTATGTCAGTAATGTTCTTCTGAGTAGTAAAAAATCTTCATGGCACTCAACATAGTCTCTCTCTCTCTCTCTAAGTGCCAAGGGCTTTGGCCACCACTCTGCAAATGAGAGCACTGTGGCTACTTTGTCCTGATCTGCCCATTCACACTCGAGCAGACCAGAAGAATGTCAGGTCTCGAAGGTGAGATTGTGCGGATAGCTACAGTCGATCACTTCAGGAAGTCCCCACGTGCTAAAGTGAGCCTTTAAGGCACTGTGAAGCGGCTTAAGCAAATTGCTAGATTGATATATGATGAAAACCGGTGGAGCTGGCAATCCCTCTTTAATCCTATAATTCAATGCTGTGCCGTGGATTGGTTATCGGCCAGTTCTCCAATGTCACTCGCAGAGGCGTATCTGTGTGACCTGACATGGTGACCGCGATTGCTGGCAGCCTATTCAACTTGACTCACTGGTTCAGATCTAGAGTTTCCCTTTCTCACTCTCCCATCTCTCTTTCTCACTCTTGCTTTCCCTCTCTTTCCTCTGTTCCCTGAGATCAGACACTTAGGTTACATGCCACACATTTTAGATCAGTTTGTTGTGTGGCACATTTCAGTGGCTTCTGAGGTAAAAGAGAAAAGGGAGCCTGGAATTAACTGCCATTTTTCAAAGGCCTTGTCAACTTGTGGATACACTAATTTATATCTTTTGCTATTCTCTGACCTGAGAGCAAGAGCTAAGTGGCAGCCGTATGTCCATTAGCCACCAGAGTGTAGCTCTCTCACCCGCATCCATGTTTTTTTCCCCTTCTTTTTAATAATTAGTCCTCCCGGATAAATACCAGAGTCTGCAATGATGCGCCCATCACTATGGGGATATTTGGCAGCATATGCTAACTACTAAACAACACCGAAGTGTTTTAGGAAGTGGGGGTCTGGGTTCAAGAGGGTTACATAATGGAGCGGGATTGTTCATTAAAGGCTTCCTGCTCAGCTTGTTGGGTGTGCCTCAGATCCCCTGGCTCCTCACGTTGCCACTTGTGCTGCCCACATGCAAAACAAATATTAATTTTACTCCAGTACAAACAATAACAGAAGCAGATGTAAGTCAAACATACTCTGGAGCTTGCTGATGGGGAAGGATTGGCTGGTTGAGTCCAATAGGCGGGATTTGCAGAGGGAGGGTTGTATGTGAGTGGGAGGATTCTCTGTGTCTCTCTCTTGTGATAGACTCCAAGCCTAATTCTGCTGTATGCTGTCTACACCATTAGATGGCGCGCTTGCTGTCAGAGTTCTTGAGTGCTCCCAGTCTATATTCCGGACTCTCCTGTCTCTACCATTCACACAGAAAAGGCTGATTAGATAATTAGTATCACCACTGATTATGGCCACAGTCATCAGGCTGGCCCATATGGCAATCTACAGAAGGAGAATTGGATTTTGGGAAATCCAGCACAGTACACTGTGGTGTATAGTCTAGATGCATGATAGATTTTGAATGTTTTTATTTTCAGTCTCTGTTATATGTGCCATGTGCATTTTGCATGTAATCCGTTAAACTGCCGAGGGATTATGTGAGATTTTACATGGTGAGATTTTAAACAAGGCAAATGCTCTATGTTCTGTGTGTGTGTGTGTGTGTGTGTGTGTGTCTGTGTGTGTGTGTGTGCATGTATGTGAGGCATTCTCCCTGACATGTGGTGTAAGGGTAGTGAATGTGTCTCAATGAACAATAGAGTGAATTGTATTTTGAAGAATGTATCTTTGGCCTTTCCTCATATACAAACTGACAGCTTGGTTGCTTTTTCCCCCCTTCTCATGTGTTATCTTCTTCAGTAACACACTTGTAAGTGTTAGCATCACATAACAAGAGCAAGATTTCATCTTGGAAGTGCATTTGAGTTTGTTCAGGCAGAGGATTTGTTACTAATGCCCCCCTCCATCACGAAAGGATTGTTAGCTCACTGATGGATTTCAGAGGTGTTGATTCAAAGAGTGGGGACTCTGTACTGAAGCTTGACAAAATATTTTGGTAGGGAAGAAGTCATTACCAGCACAAGTGATGGGCAGGCAACAGCACTTCCATCGATCAGTAGGGGGATGAGTTGATCTGTCCATGCTTGCAAGAGACTGCTGGGCACCACTCTCCCAGATTTTCTTCTCCTTTTTCCACTCTGTCTTTCTCCCTCTCTCCTGGCTCTCTCAAACCAAGAGGTGGCCTGTGAAACAAAAAACATCACTTCCACCATGTTTCCCCCTTCAAAACAGCCCCCCTCCATGTTCCCTCCTTGTCAGGGCAAGGGGACGATCTTCTCAGGCTTTGTGCAATTAAACACTCCATCTGTCTGAGAAGCCTTCGTCCTCCCAGTGCTTTCACAGCCTTTTCTAATTGCAATTCTTATTAGAAATCAAGCGCTACACTGAAGACACAATGCATGCAATTTTAAAGTCTCCTCTCTGCTAAAAAAAAAACATGCTAATTGATGATTAATCCATAAGTTGCCAATCTGCATAATTCTAGTCATCCCTTTGGGATGCCATTTCTTGCCTGATTATAATGAAGTGTAGCGGCCCCTTGTGCTACTATATTAACACAAAAGGATCCCCATGTTCTAATGCATACACACCTTACACCCACACTATATGTATATATTGTATGTGGCAATGTTTCCGCAGAGCACAAAGAGCATGCTTCTTTTGATGTCTTTTCAAGGCAAAGTGTGAATTAAGGAAGGCTGGGTGCCAGATGGGACTGGAGGATCGGGTTACCTGTTATAGCTGCGCATCTGCCCTAGCAGTCAATCTCACTGACGTCTGTGACAGGTCGATGGAGCCCTGCTCAGGAAGAGCTAATGCAAGAGGAGGCAAGAACAAATTGGTATAGGTTGGCCCATGAACCTGGAACACCCTTCCCTTTCCCAGCATCTCCCCTTGTCTTTAGCCCAATTTCTGCAGTCTCACACTGGACAGAGGCAAGAATTTGGTCAAGCTAACTCTATGCAGGGGTTACAGACGGTCAAAAGTGGAGCTCAATTACACAGAGGCCAGCACCGTGGCATTCAGTCGATACTAACTGAATTTCAAGAATTTCCTTACATAAGTTTTTTGAAATGTCACTTCTTTGGTCTGCCTTTTGTCTATAAACATGGCCTGGTGTATTATAACAGATTCCTTTCAAGAATTACCCCTGGGAGGATGGGATCTTATCCTCTTTGTGACCATTTGACCAGGAACACCAGGATAGCCTTATGGGCTTTTTTTTTTTTTCATTTTTTTTTTCCTCCACTGTGTCTGAAGTACGTGAGAACAATGAGATGGAACAAAAAAAAAACATACACACTTGTATACACAATAACTTTCTGATAAGACACAAGCAGGATTCTTCTCCATTCGGTCCGTCACAGTTCTTCAAATTCTATTCTTTCGGAACAGCCAGGTGTCAGGAAATGGTGTAGAATTGTCCTGAAAGCATTTCATCTGTCACCCTGATAAAGGCAAGAGACAACCCATTGCACTCTGTATCTTGAAGAAGAAAGGGGTGCTCCTAACCTGATACTGGGTCTTACATGGCTATTTTTGATATTCCACTTCTTATAAGTGATTTTGGAAAGTGGATTGTGCCCTCAGACAGTCAGAAACATTCCTGTCAGCTACTTTAACAGCAAATAGATAGCCTGATGAATTATGCATGAGAAGGCAATTTTCTCTCAGTCGGTGAGTCATCAATCACAAGCTTGCTGAGAACCCCGGAATCGGCCGGCCCAGCCATGTTCACAGCTACTATTATTGGGGGAAATGGCTGCCATTTGCAAAGCCCTTCACCTCAGATAGCAGCAGTGAGACAAAATTCCAGTCCTGCTCGTGTTCTCCATAGCTCTCATGTGTCGTCTCTGGACGAGTGTGTGCTGACCAGCATTCTGTTGTTGTACTGCATTTTGGACAGGTTTCAAAGGCCCATACTGCAATGAGGGACTGTTCTGTTTTTTTTAAACAAAGGTGTATTTTTGTGAGCAAAATCAGTGCAAATATTTTCACATTTGGTCTCTTTTATGCTGCTAACACGAACGCGTGGCTGAAAAGACCCTCTTCAGAGCAGCAATTTGATCCATGATTGCATGCATTTACCCATGTAATTGAAATAATGAGAGATGATTGCTTTGAGCTATTAGTCATAAGTTCCTGATCTTTTTGTTTAATCCTGGCATCAGCTGTCAGTGTGCTGGTAGGAGCTTTGGGGAAGATACACTGAGGATATCATTTGCATCACCTCAGACTGTAATTTTATTCTCTATCTCTCTCCCTCACTTTTTCTCTCTCATTCTTTCTCCCCAAGCTGATGCATACTCCCGAGTCTATACAACTCTCTCAGGAACGCAGGAGCTCTCATGTTGTTTTGATAGGAGCAAAGAAAGACAGAGCCCAAATACTCAAACTGGTGGTGGTGGCTAGGATGCTGTCAGCCGTAAGAAAAATAAAAGACTAGGCAGCAGACACGAGAAAAGAACATGTTAATTCTTAAAACGCTTTTACGGAGGCCACCCGAGCCTGACTGGGGCACTTTACCAGAGCCCTTGACACAAGCCATTATACATCACCCCTCTGATAACACACCCTCAGTATGTTTTACAAATGAGCTAATAATTCCCCATTGTATTAGAACCAGCTGTCTGTGGCTATCAAAATAACAATGGAAATAGAATCGTGAGTGTAAGTTTAAAAAAAAAAAAAAAGAATAGAACTACAATTAATTACAATCATTATCTTCATGACGAATCAAAAGGTGTCAAGCTGTTTTCTAAATATTACTGTGCAGCCAGTGTTTGATTATGATTTTGACACAAGAAAATGCAGCAGGTATCATAAACATCTGGTAATTACACTGAGACAAAACATTTGCAGTGTTTGTATCAGGTATGCAAAACAGTCATGTCTAATTGACTTGTTTTAGTGTTTAGACTGTGCTTTGTTTGATTAAAAATATGCAAACCTTATTGTGTATATATCAGAGAAACAAATAATCTTGTTTATTGTTAGTGTTATGATTTTCTCAACAGAATAAAAGAGTACAGTTTTAACAGCTTGTTAATTATTACAGTGGTATGACAGGTTTCTCAGCACAATAAATGTCTAAAGTAATTGATCATGGATGTGCTGTCCTGAGTGTTGTTAACTTCTTATTGCTGTGTGTAAATTTAACTGAAGTAATTGGCAATATATTTGATGTTTATTAATTACTTGGTTAACTGGCCAAATTCGAAGCGAAGGCCTTGTGGGTTTGGAATGAAGCTATTATAAGTTTTACTAACCTTATTCTAACCTGGTCCTTCACTGACTAAAGCAGTTGCCATCTTCTGACACAAACTTTCTGGAACTTTATCTACTTTATCCAACTCACATATGCCATTTTTACTTGTCAACGTATCGGTCACTGTCACTGTGGAATATACTGTGTAGTTTTTTTAAACATCTCTGCCCTCGCTGTTCATGAGCTTTTTGTAATGTAGTGAATCCTTCCCACCACAACATTTATAATGCAAATACAGTATCTCACAAAAGTGAGAACACCCCTCACATTATTGTAAATATTTGATTATATCTTTTCATGTGACAACACTGAAGAAATGACACTTTGCTACAATGTAAAGTAGTGAGTGTACAGCTTGTGTAACAGTGTAAATTTGCTGTCCTCTCAAAATAACTCAATACACAGCCATTAATGTCTAAACCGCTAGCAACAAAAAAAAGGACACCCCTAAGTGAAAATGTCCAAACTGGGCCAAAAGTGTCAGTATTTTGTGTGGCCACCATTATTTTCCAGCACTGCCTTAACCCTCTTGGGCATGGAGTTCACCAGAGCTTCACAGGTTGCCACTGGAGTCCTCTTCCACTCCTCCATGATGACATCACAGAGCTGGTGGATATTAAAGACCTTGTGCTCCTCTACCTTCCATTTGAGGATGCCCCACAGATGCTCAATAGGGTTTAGGTCTGGAGACATGCATGGCTAGTCCATCACCTTCACCTTCACCTTCTCTAGCAAGGCAGTGGTCGTCTTGGAGGTGTGTTTGGGGTCGTTATCATGCTGGAAGACTGCCCTGCGGCCCAATCTCCGAAGGGAGGGGATCATGGTCTGCTTCAGTATGTCACAGTACATGTTGGCATTCATGGTTCCCTCAATGAACTGTAGCTCCCCAGTGCCGGCAGCACTCATGCAGCCCCAGACCATGACACTACCACCACCATGCTTGACTGTAGGCAAGACACACTTGTCTTTGTACTCCTCACCTGGTTGCTGCCACACACGCTTGACACCATCTGAACCAAATAAGTTTATCCTGGTCTCATCAGACCACAGGACATGGTTCCAGTAATCCATGTTCTTAGTCTGCTTGTCTTCAGCAAACTGTTTGTGGGCTTTCTGTGCATTATCTTTGGAAGAGGCTTCTTTCTGGGACGACAGCTATGCAGACCAATTTGATGCAGTGTGTGGCATATGGTCTGAGCACTGACAGGCTGTCCCCCCCACCCCTTCAAACGTGCAGCAATGCTGGCAGAACTCATACATCTATTTCCCAAAGACAACCTCTGTTAAACCGCTGTATGGTCTTGGGCACCGTGCTGCAGCTCAGTGTCAGTTTCTTGGCAATTTTCTTATAGTCTAGGCCATCTTTATGTAGAGCAACAATTCCTTTTTTTCAGATCCTCAGAGAGTTCTTTGCCATGAGGTGCCATGTGGAACTTCCAGTGACCAGCATGAGGGAGTGTGAGAGCGATGACACCAAATTTAACACACCTGCTCCCCATTCACACCTGAGACCTTGTAACACTAACAAGTCACATGACAAAGGGGAGGGAAAATGGCTAATTGTGCCCAATTTGGACATTTTTGCTTAGAGGTGTACTCACGTTTGTTGCCAGTGGTTTAGACATTAATGGCCGTATGTTGAGTTATTTTGAGGGGACATCAAATTTACACTGTTACACAATCTGTACACTCACTACTTTACATTGTAGCAAAGTGTCATTTCTTCAGTGTTGTCACATGAAAAGATATAATCAAATATTTACAAAAATGTGAGGGGTGTACTCACTTTTGTGAGATACTGTGTATATACTAACATTGGCACCCTTGGTAAATTTGAACAAAGAAGTCTGTGAAAAATTGTTTTATTGTTTAACTTTTTGATCTTTTGTTTAAAAAAATCCCAAAAATACTCTGCTCTCATGTCCAACAATTATTGGCAACCTTATGAATTCATATGCAAAAAATATTTTCAAAGTATATTCCCATTATTCCCTTAATTGACATTGTTCAACCATGACTTCCTGTTTCACAGGGGTATAAATATGAGGTAATACACAGGGCAAATTCCCTTATTCATTCATAACAATGGGTAAGACCAAGGGAAATAGCTGTGATGTGCGGCAAAAGGTTGTTGAGGTTCACAAAATTGGAAGTAGCTATAAGAAAATAGCACAAGCATTAATACATGCCCATTTCCACCATCAGGGTAATAATTAAAAACTTTCAGTCAACTGGAAATGTTATGAAATAACCTTGAATTGAACATGTGTCTATATTGTCTCAATGCACTATGAAGAGAATGGTTCGATTGGCCAAAAAAACATCTTCAAGGATCACAGCTGGAGAATTGCAGAAGTTAATAGCGTTTGTGGTCAGAAAGTCTCCAAAAGTACAATCCGACATCACCACAAGTTGAGCATTACACTGTACAATGATTTTTGTCCACCAGTAAGTGTTTGTATATGTTTTCTATACTTTAACCCATCCCCCTCTCTCCTGAAATTCTCATGTAGACTTTCCCTTTAAGCACATCCACTTTAGGTGTCTAAACCCCTCATCCACAACATCCACAGCATCCAGTTTGAGCTATTAAAACATCTGTCTGGTAGAAAAGAAGCATTTTTCCCTTTTATATCATCCACTATTATTAAGAAGTGATGTGATACACCAATCAGGGACATGGATGCTTTGGCTTTGGTTAAACCAGGGAAAAAAAAAAAAAAAAAAGTTTCATGGTGATTCAGTGCTGTTGAGTTGGGCTTTTGTTTGGGTGGGGGTTAGATGTCTGAATTCTACTGGTAAGTCTACCACACACGTCTAACAGCAAGACTAGTTACACCCACATCATTACTGTGATTGTAGCAAGTCTTGCACCTCAGTAAATAACTTAGGTCATTTGAAAAGTGTCTGAATGTATCAAATCTCATTGCTTTCCAGAAGCTGAGTGAGGTTTTTTTTTTTGGTTGAGGAGTGAGATCTATAACAGGATATTGAATATATTTCACAGTCACTTGTTTGAACTCTTACATACCAGGTGGCTCCTGGCATGCTTTTTGTGCAGCAGTACGAGGCTTTTTACAGATGTCATCTTCCCTCCGACACAATTTCAGACCTTCAAGCATTATGCTGAGGCACAAGAGGGTCTCACTGTTATCGCCTAACACTCAAGATGCTGTAATTAAATAGAAATGCAAAGTACAAAGCAATTTTGGCCCCAGTGAAAGCTGGCTATACTTCCCCCCTCCCTGTTTAACAGTTAGAATTTAATTGAACCATATCAATTTATTTCACATTTCAAAATGTCATGGCTTCGTAAGAACTAACCAAATTTGCATCCTGCACATAATGTTATTGCACACAAGTGAAATAAATATATAAATCTAAATGCCAGTGTAAATGCCAAGTATTTTTGAAAGCTGCTAAAGTAGGCTCGTAAAAGCACTGCAGCCTCTATCCTGTGTCCGCTCGTCATAAAGTTTGCCAAACGCTTTCGGTGCAAGCAGTTGAGTTGGCTTAAAAGGATAGCAAACTGTGTCATGCCATTGTTACTGTTTTGACATCTGTTTTCAAACTCAAAGAATTACTCAACCGCAAAAGCAAGGAATTATAACATTGACACGCAGCCAGGGGGGACAAGGGACCACCAATCTGTCTGGTAACAAATGATGAAATATTAACCAAAAGCCCCACACTTGAAATTATCCAAGGTCATCACATGCCAGGATGGCCACTTCACTTGCTCACCACTAATGAGCTGCAAATTTACAGCAGCAATGTGAATATTATTTTTTGCCTCATATGTTTTGGCTTATTGTACTTGTGTTTAAAGACACAGAATCCCTCTGTTCCACACAGCCTTAATTAAGATAATGACAAGAAAAGTGGACTAACATACTCCTACACAGAACTCTCCTAATTTTTTAAGCCTGTTTGTCCATGTGAAGACGAGGTCTGAAGAACGAGCTGTTAAAATGGAACATGCGTTTGATTCTACGAATCACTTTCAGTTCTGTGATTGGAGCATGAGCGAGGAGAAAGTCTGGCAAACGAGTGAAGTTCTCGTCCTGCCCTATCGTGCCTCAACCACATGGCCCTTTCTGTAGCCATACTGCCCTGGCTCAACTGTGCTCTCTTCGTCTTTTTCGCTTGCTGTCCATCTGGTGAGAGCGATGCTATTCTGCTGGCTCGACTCTGCAACTTGGCCAGGTCATCCTTTGAATCCCCGCTTTATCTGCTGACAATAGTGGTAGAGCCAGTTGATCATCTCTCAACTTTGCAAACTTTGTCTTCGCTTTTTGTGCCAGAGTTTCATGTCACGAGACACACACACAGCTATCCACACATCAATATTTTTTCATTATTTGTGGATGGGTAATGTTGCTCTACTTCAATTCTCAGTCTTACTGCGTTTCTTTTACAGGGCAGTAGTTTCCAGGCAGTAGTTAACATCAGAATCACCATTTCATTTTCATCTCCACTTACACAGGATTGCTAGCTTTTTGGGTCCTGTCTCACACCACCCTAAATAAACCTGTTCCTGCTTAATAAAGGATTATAGAGCACATTATTATTGTTATAATAGCATAATAATGATCAGATTTTTTTTTAAATTTTCACTCAAAACGCAAGTCTGTATACAATGGATATTAAAATTCTACACATCTATTCTACACTACGTTAGTATGTTTTTGTGATGTGAAAAAAATGTAACCAAAATAAATCATGTCAGAACTTTTTTCTACCCTCGATGAGAAATTACAATGGTTTTTCACTTTATTTGTATTTGTTCAATATTTGTATTCATTGAATAATGTGGTAGCCCTGTTGTGGCCAGTAGTACTGTCTTCACCTGCTGACCATGACCCAACACTACCATAGCAAAGCTGAAAACAAGCATGAGTATTAAGCTATGTAAGTAATTCACACAAACACAACTAATGGTACAAATACCCATTGCACTACTTTGGCAGTGGAACAACGTAATGTAGTTAGCACAGAAATGCAGCTACCATCAATTAATTTTGACCAAAACTAACCAGCCAAATAACACAGTATTACTAAATCATCTAGCTACCTAATTTAGTGAGCATGCAACAATGATAGCTGATATAATACTAGTCCTGAACAAGCAAATAGTGCCATTTAAGACAGATCAATACATTGTATAGTGCAGCTGTTAACTAATTAGTAAGTGCATTAAAAGTTTCACACTACTGGCCTTTGTTAACCTAGCTATGATAGTGTTTCTCTTACAAGCCAGAGTTCATTGCTGAGGAAGGCACATCCATCTTCATATTTACTATTTAGCTTACATTTAAAAAGCAGAGTGGCACCTCTGACAATGCAACTGAAGTGCTTGATGTCATCAGGTGATGTGTGTTTTTGTTGGATTTGACAATATACACTACCTCATTACTCTCTCCAGTGATCTCCAGTATCAGGTGACTCCCAAATTGGTTTAGTTTGGTTCACCACTTCCCTGCCTAATCACTTCCCAGTTTCCAGCCTGTTACACCAATCTGTTCTTAAACATCTTAAAGGGCACCTATTATGCAAAACTGACTTTTACATGATGTTTGAACATAAATGTGTGCCAGCAGTGTGTGTACAGAACCACTCTATAATGGTAAAAATCCACCCACTCCTTTTTTATATTCCCCATAAATAATAAACAGTGTATCAAAATGAGTCGTTAACATTTTCTATCCAACATGATGTCACATTGGAACAGGCCATGCCCACGACTGGTCACAGACTCTGCACTATTAGCATAGATCCGTCCCTGAGTGAACCTTAAGCACAGTCAACCATGTTCTCTGTGCTGGAGCAGCTATAGTGATATGAAGAATGTATCAGCTTTGTAAGTTTTCTATTGTTGGCTGTAAGAATGAACAGAAGAGTCTTCGTACACTCCCGGCATCAGAGGTGCTGAAGATGCAGTGGAGTAGGAAATAGTTTTATTTTTGAAGGAAATGTGCCCCAAAAAATTGCTAAATTCGTATATGTTTGTTCAAATCATTTCACACCAGACTGCTTTGTGAACGAGGGTCAGTACAAAGCAGGATTTGCTGAAAAGTTGATTGTCAGGTATGGATCCATACCAACTGTTCATGATCCAGCTTCATATCCAGAATACATAAGTATTCACTTACGTATTTTGTGAATGTTTGCAAATGGCCTTTCTGAATGTGCTTGTTAGCAAATTCCATGACTAATGCATGTAAAGTTACCATTGCTACTGATTGTATTCACAGAGACCAGAGCTATGTCGTCATTTTTTTTTTACCGGAAAACGCTTGCTGTCTGTACAATTCATGCATATAGGGCTGAACACCGATATTTACGGTGTCAGTGATATTGGTCCTCTTGATTTATTGTTGCTGTAGTATCCGAAGCACGAGCTGTAAAGGCACACACTGTTCTGGAAAGTGGACAGAGAGCACCAGCTCATTTGAATTTAAAGAGACACACAGGAAAACAGCGTGTTTTTGTTTCCACCCAAAAAGAGGTATTTACAGCATGGTACAACCCCAATTCCAAGTATTAACAGAATGCAATGATTTGCAAATCTTATAAACCCATAGAACACAGAAAATATATCAAATGTTTAACCTGAGGAAATGTACCATTTTAAGGAAAAATCGAGGTAATTTTGAAGCCTTAAAAAGTAAGTGTTGCTAAAAAGTGTTGCTAAAAAGAAAAAGCTGGAGGAACATTTTGCAACTAATTAGGTTAATTGGCAACAGGTCAGTAACATGACTAATAATAAAAGGGTATCTTAGAGAAGCAGAGTCTCTCAGAAGTAAAGATGGGATGGAATCTGGATGGAAACTGTATATACCTTTCATTATTGATGGTGCCGTTCCAGAAGTGCAAGCTGCCCATTCATAGGCACTAATTCAACCTCATACCATCAGATATGCAGGCTTTTGACCTGAGCACTGATACAAAGCTGGATGGTCCCTCTCTTCTTTAGTCCTCTTTAGTTTAGAGGATGCAGTGTCCATGGTTTCCAAAAAGAATTTCAAATTTCAATTCAGCAGACCACAGAAGAGTTTTCAACTTTGCTTCAGTCCATTTTAAATGAGCTTTGGCCCAGAGAAGATGGAGGTGTTTCTGGATCATGTTCACATATGGCTTCTTCATTGCATGATAGAGCTTTAACCGGCATTTGTGCATCACACTGAGATCTGTGTTCACAGACAATGTGTTCTGGAGGTGTTTCTGAGCCACCTCAATTCTATTACAGAATCATGCCTGTTATAAATGCAGTTTCGCCTAAGGGCCTGAAGATCAATATTGGATTTCACTCTTGTCCCTTACGCACAGAGATATTCATAGTCTTCACAATTTTACACTGAGGAACATTATTCTGAAATTGTTCCACAAATTGTAGATGCAGTTTTTCACAGATTGCTGAACCTCTGCCCATTTTTACTTCTGAAAGACTCTGCCTCTGTAAGATACACTTTTTATGCACTCTTTTTTATACATCATGTTATTGCCCTGTTGCAAAAATTAACCTCCAGATGTTTCTTTTTAGTAACACTAACTTTTCCAGCCTTTTGTTGTGCTTGTCCAAAATTTCTTGAGACGAGTTGCGGCCATCAAAATTGCCATATTTTTTCTTAAAATGGTACATTTACTCAGTTTAAACAGTTGATATGGTTCATATGTTCTATTGTGAATAACATATGGATTTATGAGATTTGCAAATCATTGCATTCTGTTTTTATTTATATTTTACAGAGCATCACAACTTTTTTGGTATTGAGGTTGAATGATTCGTGAGATATTTTTTAACTGAAACTTCACAGACACATTCTGGTGTCTCCTGAGACCTATTGGGAATAATAGGATTCCTTTAAGCCACTTTAAGGTATTACATATGCTCTTTTCAGCATATGGCAAAAGATGAAATAATTATTGGATACTTATTTATCCATTTAAAGAGTGGTCAGCACGTTTCCCTCACACCTCCAGGGTTGGGGGGTTTGAATCCTGCCTCCACCCTATGTGTATCTCCCCAGGCTTTGGGGGTCTCTTCTGGGTACTTCCTCCCTCAGTCCAGAGGCATGCGTTGTAGGCTGATTGGCATTTCCAAATTGTCTGTAGTGTGTGAATGTGTACTGTGATGGGTTGGAACCCCATCCAGGGTGTCCCCCATCTTGCACCCAGAGTTCCCTGGGATAGGCTCCCCCACAACCCTGTAAATGATTAGTGGTATGGAAAATGTTGATAATCATGTTCACAAAGTGGCCACACTGTCTATACTCATTTCCTCCAACTTCATCCAGCTAGCTATTATTTGCTTGAAACGAAAGTCAAGTTTTATAGTTAATCGAGAAAGGTTAACATCTGCCTTAGTTCTTTTCAAAATGTTTTAATGGTGACCAGTGTCACGTCCCCCCCCCACCCCCAATGCGTTATATTGTGAGTCTGCCTTAATTCTGCTTGGTTCCTTCTAGCCCTCTCTGTTAAGTAGGCTTAACTTTGACAAACAGACTGTCATAGCTTCATACTCTACCTGAACACACCAGAGGAGAAACCTGTCTAGATGAAAAAGGCAAACACATCCTGTTCAATGAGGCCTTGAATTCCAAAACAATTTATCACCAGATTAAATAT
The DNA here is from genome assembly GCA_012411365.1 of Ameiurus melas. NCBI lineage: Eukaryota > Metazoa > Chordata > Actinopteri > Siluriformes > Ictaluridae > Ameiurus > Ameiurus melas. The sequence goes on from CM022761.1 coordinate 7,933,674, forward strand.
CCTTGAAGAGGAGAAGGGCTTGTCCATGGGCTGTTTGTAATTCAATGCAGCAGCAACATTGTCAAGTGCCAAGGCTGAACTAAGAGACCTATTACTCCTCCATGACAAGCATGGCCTGCGGGTGTCTCCAGAAAGCTTCTTGTTTAGCAGAAAAAGTACCCTTGTTGTAAAACTGTTGTCTGAGAGTATTTAAAGTCATTATTGCACATTATTTACAAAACATTCCATCAGAGGGCTTGACATTTGACCAGCTATTTTGCCAAAGGCCTACAACAGAGAGTTGGTGATTCTCCTGAAAATGTTTTGTGGAATGTGTGCAACCTTTATGTGAAGTTTGGGTTATCATGTAGCACTCAGCTGAAATGAAGATGTGAGTATGGAAAGATAAGAAGAAACAGTAAAAACTCCTTTGTCACATTCTGTACCTGCAGCTTCCAGATAATTACTTCTGTTTAGCCAGTTCTGTGAAACTTTGGCTTTAATATTGTTTTAGCAATATTCATTTGCTTAAAGTTTTAAGTTTGCTTTAGATTGCTTAAAGAAAGCATGCCTATGGTGTGTCTTGTGCCACTAGTATTGTGGTCTTGTAACTAGGAATGTGTTGATATCAGATTTTTATTTATTCATTTATTCATCTTCAGTAATTGCCTTTATCCTAGTGGATCCAGAGCCTATCCTGGGAGGAATACACCCTGAATGGGAAAACAATCCATCGTATAGCTTCTCACACACAAACACACACATTCATACCTCAGGGCAATTTAGAGAAGTTAGTCCAGCTCCCAGCATATTTTGAGTAGGTTGGAGTAAACCAGAATGGCTAGAGGAAACCCATGCAGGTACAGGGAAAACATACAAAACTCAAAATAATTGCCCAACATGCTAACTTCTAAAGAAAACCTTTATCTCAGGACAGTACAAATACTATTTTTCTTCGAGCCCAAGTGGTATAACAATAATTATAAGGGTCCACAAAAACAATAATACTGAGTCTTGCAGTATTTGATACCTGATTGTTGGCACAAGTCTGTTTGCAATAGTGTTGTTCAAAATAATCAAAAGTTGCTGAATTGCCAAAGCTTGCCTAGAAAAATAGGACATATCAGACAGCCAGAAGCAATACATATCGAATAAAATGTGTTCATGCTTGATTTTCTGTGCTTTAGAATTGTCGTGCAAATGCATTTCAAATAAGAGGTCGATGCCCCGTGTGGAAAGGGAACATAGGCAATGATGTTAAAATAGCAGTCGCTTCTGACTGCCAGAGTTTCTGTGTGACTGAAAATTGCAGTCACTTCCATATCATTTAAAGACTCCTTAACTTTGCATAACTTTTTTATTTGTCAAGTCATCAGCTATGTTTGTACTAGAGGTTGACTTTAAACTTTAATTAAGGATATTGCTGTGACGTTCTAGAGGTGTTGATTCAATCCGCATTGTTTTTGTCTTAATTTTAAAAAATAACTGAGTTATTCTTAAGCTGATCTTAAGCAGCATCTCTCATAATGCACACGGTTCCATTTCTATTCTGAGACTTATTCATCAGTTGGCTGTGTGCGGTATTAACTTTAGCTAGTTAACAGCAGATTGAATAATCTTCTGAGACAAAATGTAGGGGGAAAAAGCAAGACAACGGCTGTGAGAGATGTCTGTCTCCACCACAAATAATTATCTCTTCTCAGGCTGAAGACTCTGAAAGCTGTTACAAAAGAGACCACAAGGTCCCTAATGAATGGCAGCCTTTGTTTTTGGCCATGCTTAAATATGAGTATGACAAAGCAACATGAATGACTCAGTCTCGTATCAGTTTTTGTAATTGTTTCAAAGACATGTTTAGCAACAATGCACAGTTTGTGTCAGGCTGCTGTGAGGGGCGAAAAAGCAGCTCAAATATACTCTGCATCTGCGATATCCATCTGTTTAGAAGAAGGTTGGGGATTTAAGAGGCAGTCAGTCATAATATTTGGCTATTTCCGACCTCTTTCACTGGGAGGCCTCTTCAGTCCGTCCTGGGAATCGCCCTCCATTTGCCACTACAAATAAACTTTGGACTCGCTCACCAAGTCCAGTGACAATGGGGTATAAACTGTTGTCATCACTATAATAGGGAGATTTGCCTCCATGCTTTCCAATGAAAACAGTGCTTAAATGGAGCCAACCAGGCGCATTAGAAAGGAAAAACAAACAAATGGTGAGGGAAAAGAGAACCTCCTTTGTTCTACGCATAGGTGATGATGAAAAAGAATTCCTGCTTTGGACGACTATGGTCAAAGTACACAGTCGACACACCTGTTAGTGCTCTCTTTTTTTCCCCCAGCCACCTTCACACCAACAATGCTGCTCTAAGCAAAGCAACACCACCCATTATGTGGTCCTCAATGGCAGTCCCTCCACAAGACTGGATAAATGCTATTAGCACCTTTAGAGTAATTATATCCTCTCAGGTATCATTTAAGACCTTGACATGTTTTCAAGTCTTGCTGTCACATCTTGTGCGGACTAACCCCTACACAGGGAAACAAAGAGGGGCGAAGAAAAAGTTGACGTTTCGAATATGTCAGAAGGCGTGTTGTAATCTGTGCTGTGCGTATGAGCATGTGAACACACACAACACACATAGAGAACCTGATCTCAGTCCTTGTTACTGTCATTCTTTCTGACAAAGAGGCCCAACAAACCTTCTTTCACCTGTACATAGACAATGTAAACAAGTGACTGATGGCTTCTAATCATGAATGTAAAGGACCATTGTTCTTTGTGTAGTCTTTGCTTCATGTAAAGATTTAATGTCAGGCCTGAGGCTGGCTACCCAGAGCATGTCTCATCTTTCCTTAAAAACTTCAAAGAAGGGCTGTCTTCAAAAGTCACAATAAAGCCCATGGATAGAGCTCTAAAAGTGGCCGAATGCTCATTCAACACACCCCTACCAATGTCAATGCGCCGTTGGGCAGACATCTTAGACGGCTGAGGATGCTCTTGTGTGTGGCTCGTCTGAGTCTGAAACACAGACGCAGGAGCAGGTTTGCTGGAACCTGTTTGAGGATGAGAAGAAAGGGGTTGTGTGTTTGTTGATGCAAGGAGAGCTCGTCTTTTGTGGTAGTAATTGGCCAGCAAACACACACATACACACACACACACACACACACACACACATACACACACACATACACTCTCTCGCTCTCTTTCACTCCCTCTCTTTCTTTCAGGGGTTGTGTGAATATAGTTGTATGTTTGGATTGCACTTTGTCGACTGTGTAATTGCCTCTATGGGTAAGGATCTCAAAAAAATATTAAAACATGGAACTCATTTGGGAGAAGTGGGATCCAAGACAATTTTTGGATGACAAAGCTAAACTAAGTATCTCTCACTTGTGCTGTATTGTACAATGGCTTCATTTGGCATCCTTTATAAATAATCATATTTTTTGGCTACAGCTCATATATACAAACACTATTTACATATACTACCACTTGAGAACTAAGTAAAACAGTTAATGTATTCATAGAATATTCAGTCTCAATGAGACTTTATGCCATATTCAACATGGCAGATAAAGGTAAAGGGTCTTGCTAGGGGTGTTATGGGAGAACCATAAATGGAGTCCGGCTGGAAGCGAAGGTCAATAGAGTTCATGTCTAACTGCACTACGGATGACAGTTGGCAGTGGGGGCTTACCTGTGTCCATGGCAACCAGTGATAAGGATCATTAGTAAGGTCAGCAGTTAGCACAGAGGTTGTCAGTGGGCCAGAGGGGTGGTGGGGGGTACTTGATCAGATCGCTGCTGGAGGGACATGGCACATCCTGTGTGAAGATATGGCCAGAGGTTATCCATAGTGGCCAGAACACAGCAGACCATCCAAATGTTTGAAGGAACTTCCAATAGTAGAGTTAAGTATGAACTATTCATATGGGATATGGTTTGCGGACATTTTGATTTTTAAGGAATGCTACTGGAGAACGACCGTAATAAGTACAATTGATTCTCAAAATCACTATATATATGAGATACGATTGTCTTTACAATGTCCACATGGTTATTACACTAAAAATTCCATGCATACTATATACACCTCATTTTAACACAAACATATTCTTTTGACCTTTATTATAAATGCTTGTTGTAGGGCTGGTGGTCATAGGGCAAGCTGTGCTTGATCATTAGTAAATCGCAAGCCTATAACATCCATCTTCTACCGCTTACTCCTTATTCTGGGATGTGGGGAACCTGGAGCCTATCCCAGGAAGCATTGGGCACAAGGCAGGGTACACCCTGGACAGGGTGCCAGTTGCCTATAACATGTACAAGGCTAAACCTGTGCAAGGAACTCAATAAATTACCTAAAATCCTCAGATGCATTACTCCTCTGACAAGTCTTTTAAAACTAGTTTTATATTTTATTGTTTTGCATGTAAAACTAAGCCAGTATTTGGTTTTGCTTTGTTTTCTTGAAACGATAGAAAATTCCACCCCACTTCCTGGAGTGTATTTATAAGGAACAGCACAAATATTTACCAGCATGTCAATTCAGATATTACCTAGGATTATTTCTACTGTCATTTTATAGAAGGTAAAATTAGGTGTAATCTTTCCAGACATGTGTATGCTCAGTATGTACAAAAAATTATGCTTCCCCATGTAACAATGAAAAAAATGAAAAATCCCCATGCAACAATGAAAAATGTAAGTTCTGGTTAGGACCGTTCAGCAAGACGTACACCTGACACCAGCACTTGTGATGGTCTGTACTTGTCCAGGTATGCAGCGGATAACAAGGGTTCTACAACAGCTGTGAAATAGATGTGAAACTAAAACAAGACAGTCTGGGAAAGCACCTGTATCTGGAGGTCACTAGCACATCTTAGAAATCAGATATACTTGTATTTCTGCCTTCTAAAATATATCTGCAAATGGAATTTTTGCATGTGGTATGGCTTGGTTGCTGTTTCTCTTTATGGAATCTCTTCAGGTCTTTAAGAGTGTCCTCATTTTAATATGCATTTAATCATTAAAAGTTCACATCAATGTCTTTGGTGTGACATTCAACCTCCCCTGCAATCATGCTGCTCAATTATACAGCGCTTCATCCTAATATATACTCAGGCATCACCCTATTTTCATGAACATAGATGCAATCGTTGACCTTTCTTGTTGCTTTAGACCATTACAAAGTTGTGTTTTCAGGATCATTTTCCCAAAAGTGTGAACATGGCTAACCATAGGTGAAAGGTAGTCATGCAAATCACCCCATGCTATCAGCTAGCTTTCTCTTATAGCTCCTTTCATAAACAATGTTAGCACTTTCGAGTGACCTATTCTTTTAATTCAGCCTTTGCTATGGGATGAACTGATGCAGTAGCAGCATCAGTTCTGTGGCAATGTTCTCCCTTAGTGCCTCCACGCACATTCTCTTCAGTAGCTGACAGCACTGCTGTGCCATGGCCTTTGTCAAGGTGCAGAGCGGCAATCAAACAGCACAGACCTTTTTTTCTCTCTCGATTAATTTGATCCTTAAATGGATTTTCAGTGACACAGACCTTGCAAAGTTACCATGGTGACTGAATCTGCGGCTCAGCATCACGTCAGTAAAAAGCCCCACTGACTGACAGGCGGTGAATACTACCAAAAGAATGTGAGCAAGAAATATGCACATTAGAATATGCACATAGCATTTACCCTGTGACAGCTCCCTGATGTGTTAAACCACAATTTCCATCCAGTTGGGAAAGAAACTGGCAATGTTTTTAAAACACAAACCCTCCAAACTAGCCGTCCATGTGCTCAAAAAATGTTTAAAGGATGTTTAAAGAAAGCCCTGTCCCTGTATAATATAACTTGCCTTTGCTAGGAGAGCTGGATTTATTTAGTTCCACATGTAGGATAGAACATATAAGCAAATGATTCCTGTTATTAATAAAGTGTCTGCTAGCTGTCTTTTTTAATTTAGACGTTTTTTTGTTTTGCAATATTATAGCAGTGATCCCCGCTAAGAGAATATTTCTTTCTATACAGTTTACACTGATAACAATGTAAACTATTCTGAAGACAGACCAAGAAAGAAAGCCATCAACCCTTAAGGTATAGAAATGAGTCTGTACCACCAATGGTGCCTCTGACCACTGAGAAAAAATAGCCCTCATCAACTGCCATCTTGTCTTTTTCCTGTGGGACAAAGCCTGTTGTACCTTCAAGGGTGATCCAGGGTGTATCCAATTTCACCCAGTGCTCTCTCCCACCCATTTGTAAAGCCAAAGATCATTAGCCTCTTAGATTACTTTCCCTTCAGCTACTTTTTCATCCCAAAGAGCCCACTCCTCTTCTCTCTCTGCTCCTCCAAACAAATTAATAAATTCTGTAAACGAGGGGCCATCCCACACAGTCCTGGAGTGTTTATTTTCCTTTACTAACAGGGCTTTGCACCATGGGCCCTCTATCCCAGAAGGTCATTTAAATAGGCACTTGTCTTCTAGATTTGTAGACTCTCAGAAATGCCACCCACATATAAGGAAACTATATCAGGGAAGGATAGTCTCACTTGACATGAGAACGGTGTTTGGCCCAGAACTGTGTGAAAGGTATAGAGTGTGAGTAGTATAGATTTAAAGTGTTCATTACAGATTGTGTAATAGGACTAGGCTGGTGTTTCATGATCACCCCCCATAGAAGCGGTATACTGAATTTAGGGAATTTGTTTTTATTAATTCTAATACTTGCGATCATTTTATGAAGATGCAGTTTGATAAAATATGTTATTTACAGCGCTAAAAAGGAACAGTATTAGTTTAGCATGCAGTTCCATATGCATTAAGTGTCTGGACTATGATGGAAGTATTTTTAATTATTGGATATGACTGTGCCAGTCGTGGGGTCAACTATTACTGTGAGTTAATGCCAAGGCAGGTCAAGCGGTTTGCACGGGCAGTGCCAAGGCAGGTGCTGAAGATTAGTGTCTCCAGCACTCTCTGTACCTTGAAGAGCCCGTGTTATATTTGCAAACACAAGTGCACTAAGACTCATTCAACACAAACAGTTGGAAACTGTTCAGTAATCCAGAGTGGAATTTTATGTTTATGTTACAAGCCAGATTTCTGGGCTGCTATGGCACAAGACGAAACTGCAAAATGATTTCCTCCTTCAAAACAAAATGGGAGGACAGATGATGGGTGCGAACAGCCTTTGGCTGCACAATGCTAAGTGCGCACAAGTGAGAGGTTTGGCGGGAATTCATGGCTTGCAACCACCAATTAATGATACAGAATATGAAATTCATAGCTCATTATGCCATCTCAAGACATATCTGCATTTTTTAAGCAACAACCAAAAACATGCAAATTGCCACTTCCACAGGTAGAATTGTTACTGTGACTATACCGTAACTTAACTTAGGTGTTATCTGATGTCAGTCTTATATAGATCTCACTGATGCTGAGTTGATGCTCTGTTCTCTAGAGGGAGGAGAACGAGACAAGTGGTCTTCTCAAATCAGATACTGTATTTACAGGTAAGCCCTGTGGGAATCAGGCCAGACTTTGCCTGTCTATTAGGAGGTTAATAATGAGAAGCTGGTTTTGTTCTCTTGTGGCCCAGGCATCTTCCTCCTGAGGTGTGGGGATCTTGTTGAGGTGTGGTGGTAGAAGTAGATTTGTTCCACTATGCCACCAACAATAAGTGTGATTGCTTGCATAGACTATACAACTCCAAATCCAAAAAAATTGGGACGCTGTGTAAAAAAATTAATACATGCAAATCAAAACAGAGTGCAATGATTTGCAAATCTCATAAACACATATATTATTCACAGTAGAAGTTAGAAAACATATCTAATATTTTAAACTGAGTACCATTTTGAGAAAAAAAATAAGGTCAGTTTGAATTTGAAGGCCACAACAAGTCTTAAAAATGTTGGGACGGGGCAACAAAAGGCTGGAAAAGTAAGTGTTACTAAATAGAAACAGCTGGAGGAACATTTTGCAACTAATTATGTTAATTGGCAACAGGTCAGTAACATGATTGGGTATAAAAAGAGTGTCTTAGAGAGGCAGAGTCTAAAGTAAAGATGGGATGGAAGTAAAGATGGGATGGAATCTGGATGGAAGATCTAAACTTTTCATAATTTATGGTACCTTTCCAGATGTGCAGGCTGCCCATAAAAAGCTGGATGGTCCCTCTCCGCTTTAGTCCTCTTCAGTTTAGAGGAGGCAGTGTCCATGGTTTCCAAAAATAATTTTTAATTTAAAATCGTCTGACCACAGAAGAGTTTTCAACTTTGCTTCAATCCATATTAAATGAGGTTTGGCCCAGAGAAGATGGCGACGTTTCTGGATCATGTTCACATATGGCTTCTATTTTGCATGACAGAGCTTTAACCAGGATTTGTGCATGACATGGTGAACTGTATTCACAGACAATGAGTTCTGGAGGTGTTTCTGAGCCCATGCAGTGATTTCCATTACAGAATCGTTCCTGTTTTTAATGCAGTTCCACCTGAGGTCCTCAAGATCACGGGCATGCAATATTGATTTTCACCCTTGTCCCTTGCACAGAGATTTCTCCAGATGCTCAGAATCTTTTGATGATATTATGTACTGTAGATGATGAGATTTATATTGTGGAGCATTATTCTGAAATTGTTCCACAATTTGTAGACATTTTTTTTGCAGATTGGTGAACCTCTGCCCTTCTTTACTTCTGAGAGACTCTACCTCTCTAAGATACTCTTTTTATACCCAGTCATGTTACTGACCTGTTGCCAGTTAACCTCCAGCTGTTTCTTTTGTAATAACACTTACATTTCCAGCCTTTTGTTGCACCCTTCCCAACATTTTTGAGACTTGTTGCAGCCATCAAATTCTAAATGACCTAACTTTCCCCTTAAAATGGTACATTTACTCAGTTTAAACATTTAATATTGTTTCGATGTTCTATTGTGAATAAAATATGGGTTTATGAGATTTGCAAATCACTGCATTCTGTTTTTACTACATTTATTTACATTTTACACAGGGTCCCAGCTTTTTTGGAATTGGAGTTGTCAATATAAATAAATAAATATAAATATATAAAAATATGAAATTATGTTTTTGTTTGTTTATTGATTTGTGCATTTTGTTTTACGATATTAACTACAGTAAATATATTTTGCCTAATAATTTCTACACAAATGGATAGAGAAAAATAAAACTACCTAATAACTTCTAAGCCAATAGATGGAAAGAAAATAAAAGAGCCACAACGTTTTTTGTGAAAGCCCAGAATCACTTTACTTTATTTACTTTATTTCAACTACATGGTAAAGTTTCAGCAAAGATGCACATTTAGCTTTTGAGAGAGATGCATTTCAGCATGGGATTAGTCATCAGTAAATATTATATTATAGAATTTATTTCCCTCTAGTCAAGGTTTTTCCCCTTATTCAGCCATTCGCCCTTGTTTGAGAAAAGTCTATTATACTACATGGGCAAAAGAGGGATATGTGGGATTTACCATCACACTCTTGCTAATGAGCACAGAAGGAAGAGAAAAGGGAGAACCATAGATATGGCCAGTGCCCCGAAGCCATTTTCAGTGGATGGAGGGAAGGAAGGAGGGAGGAAGTGTGCTTTCATTTCAAAAGATCCATCCTCAGCTCTCCTTGTCCTTTCATCCAAATCCTTGGTAGAGAGGCTCAGATCTTGGATGCTCTGTGTCTGTGAATGACAAAATCCCTCTCGCATACACAAAAACCAACAATGCTCTCCTGACCCCTTCTGACCCCAGACAATGGTAGATAAGGAAATCGTCACACATTCTGTAGGCAAGACCTTCACCTGTGAGGTCAAGCTCTCTTAAGCCACTCATTTCCCTGGCGTTAACAGCAATTAACTTGTAATGAACCGATTTACAAACAAAACCAATTAATTGTATAGGAAGCGTCCTATTGGTGCGCAAAGGGCTCGTCGTTTCGATCACACCAGCTCTCGACCCCGCTGCCTGCGCTCTCAGCTGAAGAAAGGAATCTGCGGGCTGTAGGCGAGTGTAAATTAGTTTTTCTCCCCTTTGCTCTCCTAGTTGCCTCAAAAAGTCGATTGAACACCTTTCACCACACTCCACATATAATGAGGCAGGCTATACAAAGCTCAGGAAAGTCTGCATAGATGCTGTACGGCATATTAGTCATGAAAACACATCAGCTTTATAAATCAGAACTGGGTTTGTGAACGTGATAACTAATTCTCAAGCGAAATATGTGCATGTTTGTCACATTTGCATTTTATTGCTGGTGAACTGTTGAATTCACATTTTGTATCATATATCAACAACAACAACAACAAAAAACATCAACAAACTGTTACTATTAGCATATTTCTATATCATTAAATCATTCAGTGATAGTAGATCCATCTTATCAGTAATTGTTTTAACATAAATAATAATAAGCAATAGTGAGAGAAGTCTTCTGCTTGACGCAAGTGTGTTTCCAGCATATTTTGTATATATGATGAGTGCATATTTTGTGTACATAATTGTTTCCACCCGAATTTCTGTCATTAGAAAACAATAAAAACCAATATCAAATTTTCTAGACTGTTCTGATCTTGAGTAATCATCAAGTTTTCAAATGTGAAAATATTTTAAATCATGCATCAAAGCTTTTAGAAATTATTTACGTATTTTCTGCCATGGCTTTAAGACCATTACCATCCATTAAAGTAGTAAATGCTTAAAAAAAATATTTACACTTTTTCTGGGATAATAATATACTAATTATTACTCTAAATACCTTTTTTATAGAACAGCCCTGGTATTAAAGAATGCATGGCATATGATAAGGCATCCTGTTTTTGTTGAATATGTAGTCATCATCAGTGTCATTCACTGGTGACATTGACAATCCAAGTTTTTGTGCAAACACACATTTTTATTTTTAAGTTAGACCTTAGTTTTATACATTCCTGAAAATGTCCATGGCGAGCGAGTGTTCTCTCAGGTCTTTGCTGCTTCTTCAGCAGTTCCCTAACACCTGTCTCATGCGAAGACAGGTGCTGTAGTTTGATCAAGTGAAATAAAGGTTAATGTGCCAGTGTTTCTGCATAAGGAATTACACTGAGCTACTTCTAGTCTAGGAGAGCTAAAGTTTGCCCATTGTCAACTAACTTGTGTTGTAGATCTAACATCATGCAGAACCTTGATATGCTGGTACTTAGGATTGTATACTTATTGTATACTTATAATCTACTATATTGCTTTAGGCTGCTATGTTCATATACTGCTACCTGTTGTTATCTACATCACATGCACTTTTCATGTTCATTTATGCTGCTTCTTTTGTTCCCTATACAATACACAGTGAATGGGACACTCGTCCATCATTGCACCATGCATGCACATACAAACACACTCATTCGCAACAAAGGACAATTTAGCATAGCCAGTGCACTTAGTGGAATGTTTTTGAGATGTGGGAGGAAACTAGAAAACTCAGAAGAAACCCATGTAAACATTGCGAGAGCATGGCCCTATGCTGTTCTGTGCATTTATTGAATGGTTCTGTACTTGTCCTTGTGTTGCAGTAGTCACTCTGTTTGTCTTGCCACTGTGTAAGTGTATGTGGACGGGATCAAAGTGAAAAATAATTTGACGTGAACAGTTTTGTCTGGACAGAAAAAGTTTTCATGTCACTGGTCCTTGTATCACTCAACTTAAGACTTACTATAAGAAAATCAATACCAGAGATGATGTTAGGGATAGACAGACAGTCTTTAGATGTGGTGCTCTCAGGTGTCAGGAAATAAATTTAGTCAGTTGCATTCATTCTGTTCATGTATTTCCTCACAAAATAATTGTAAATGTCAGGTCTTTGTTTTACCTTTTTATTTCTCCAAATATCAATATCCGTCACATTTAAAAATCAGGGTGAAAATTAAATTTTGTCATTTGTTAGAAAACTTTCCCGATCATCTCGAGGGAAGAGTCTTCTGAGCAGCTAACTAACAGTTTCGTTCCTGTTGTACGAGCGTGTGTGCACACACGGGGGACTGTTATTCTCAGAGAAGAAAAAAATGTGTGCAAATATTAAAAATGGAAAACAGCACACACGCGCACACACACATTCATCCTCCCGGCTCCCACGGGGGCAGGGTGATACTGGGCACACTACTCTAGTGTCAATTTATGCAGCCCATGCTTCTGTTGCCTCCATTCATTAACGGTGCTTCATGCTGCTGAAATGCAGCACTAAGGGAGATGGAGCAATAGCAAACAGCAAGAGGGAAGCTTTAATTACCAATAACTCGTTGGACAATGCCTCAGTGTAGTGAATGATGTTTTGTGTGATGTCTAAAATGCTGTCAGTTGCATTTTGGTGGAACAAGTGTAGAATATTCTGTTGGTCTTGAGGCTCTGATAATTGTTGATAATTGTTTTGAAGTAATGTCCAATAAAGACTCCATATTAATCTGTTGAGATTGTATGGCATTCTGATTCAAATTATGCGCTTTATTGTTTTTGGTCTGCTTATTATAAACATTCATTAGGTATAAATCCACTTTTAAAATTATAATTTATCGAATAACATTCTAGTGGACTTTAGTTTTAAATTAGAGTTAAATTAAAGCTATGCACGTTTATTTTATGTAGTTATGAAATATTATTTATGGAATAATACTTTATTCTGGTCAGGGATGCAGTGGAGCATATTCTGGGAACACTGACTATGGGGCAGGAATCCAACCTGGATGGGACAAGAGTCTATCACACATACATTCACACACTCAACCATTCACACCTAGTGGGAATATATTCAATTCAATTCAATTTTATTTGTATAGCGCTTTTTACAATAGTCATTGTCTCAAAGCAGCTTTACAGAAATAAAAAACAGGTATGAACAGTCAGAAACATCTAAAGAGAGACAAACAGGAACAGATAAACAGAGACAAACAGGTAGAAAACAAATGGAATTTATCCCAACTGAGCAAGCCACTGAGTGGCGACGGTGGCAAGGAAAAACTCCCTAAGATGTTTTTTGAGGAAGAAACCTTGAGAGGAACCCGACTCAGAAGGGAAACCCATCCTCATCTGGGTAACACAGAATATAGTGTAGCCAATCAACCTAACAGCATATTTTTGGGAGGTGGGAGGAAACCAGGAAGAAACTCATGGGAACATGGGACAAACAATCAGATACAGAACAGCTATGATTAAAACACTATAAAATCATTCTGATAATCGTTTAAAAAAATGCTGTACTTTGAATACCAAACATACCAAAGTCGAGAATGCAGTCTGATCAAAAAAAGAAAAATAAGGAAATCAGGACTGATCCACAGTATATTGTATAAGCACTGTTGTGGAAATAAAGAAATCCTTAATATAAAATATAGAATATTTAAATATTTTTGTTGTGTTAAATTACAACAAAAAATTCATAATAAGAATATATTGTTCCTGCTAAACTGTACTATTATTTATTATGAAAAGTAAATATAAGTTATACATATATATATATATATATATATATATATATATATATATATATATATATATATATATATATATATATATATATATATATGTGTGTGTGTGTGTGTGTGTGTGTATCTAATGCTTGTGTGACTTTACATGTCTTAGAAATCTGAGGCAAATATGCAAATTTTAAAAATGTATGTTTATATTTAACATATTAGTAACATCTTACTTTTCAGTGCATGTGATGCTAATTATATATGCACACAGATTCTGCACTCACCTGTGTCTTACATGTGTTAGATAAATCTAATGCATTGTAGGAGCCCTCTCTTTTAAAGGGAGTGGAGTGTATGTCTGCATTAGCATAAAATAAATGTACAGTTAGTCTGAACGAATTTACTGAATCTGAATTGCATTAGTGAATTATTCTCAATCCCACAGTCCTCTGCTCTGTGTAAATAGCACAACCATCCCTGGCTTATGGTCATGTCACATGCTTTGCACCCTGCTTCCCTTCACCTGTTTAAGCTCTGTTTTACTTGAAACTTTCACCAGGAAAGCAAGATATTTTATTTAATTTCTTGTCTTGAAGATTCATTAAATCATGTCATTATAATTGCAAATAACTTCCCAAATACTTCTCTCCCCTGATTTTAGGATTGGTTTATGACTTCGCTCCCCATCTGACCCTTTCTCTCTCAGTCATTAGCTTATCACTGGTAACAGTGTTTTGCAGTGTTTGGTATCATCCTTCTCTTTTTGTTTGATGAATTCCCCACTAGAGATTTTGGGAGGGGGTGGCTGGCAGCTAGCTAGCCAACACCGCCATAAGCCCTGTTCCAACCCCTTCCACCCCCCAGCCTGTTCTTCTCTGTCAACAGCCACTCGTTCAAATAATTAAAGAGTAATATCTCACTTTACCTCCCTCTTCTTTTCCAAGACTTCCCATGGCTTGGTGCCTTGGGGCCTAGCGTATTGGCTCCAGGCGTGGATTTCTGGCATGCCCCAGGTGTGCCCTCCCCGAGTGTCCTTGAGCACTGTTTATGCTAAAAGTGCATGGTGAGGAGAAGACATTCAGCAACACTCCTTGGGGCCCCCACTTTGTGACGCTCAACCACAGAACAAGTCCATTTTCTGGACACTCAAAATCTAAGCCTAGTTTTAAGCTAGTAGTAAGTAGTGAGTTCTACTTAATCATCTGTTACTAAGAGAATTGGCCAATTTGACACTGTGATAAGCAGTAACTTACAATTATTTCTACTAAAGTTTGTGTTAAGTGACTAGTACACTGTAAACTGGTACAATGGCAACTGGTCTGTTAGCAGTGGTCTCATGCACCAATCAAATACAGCTGTTGATAATTTTCAAGTAAAGTTTTCAAAACACCACCACAGAGCTTATCTTTTATTTGAAGTCCAGAATGTCTATTTGAGAGAGAGTGAGTGAGAGTGAAAAGACATGAGAGAGATTTGTCCAGCTGGGCTCTGTCTTCTTGTTGGACTGTTGTCTCTATTCCCTTCACCTACTTGATTGTAGGGTGCAGAAGGCTGCCATTCCTCACTCCTTTACATTGAACATCTGGATACCAGTGCAGTTCATAACCATGTAGTCTAGTAATCTACTAGACAAATGAAATATTTGTTAAATATGATGAGAAATATATTTCATTTGCAGCTCACATAAGATCAGAATGTCAGAGAGAGGAGTTCAGGAAGTTTGTGTCATAAAAATCTGTCTTAACAGGACAGATTGGGAATTATGGTCAATTTTTATTTTTATTTTTTGGTCAAATCTTAGGCTGCCTATAGCATTTTTTTTTTTTTGTCTAAAAAAGTGTTCTATGCACAAATGTTGAGTAATCTCATTGAATTAACTGCAGCAATCTTCAACTCAGTGTTGAGCTATATAAAGTAAAGCATTTTAATAGATGTATCAGAATACATGTTAACTCAACCCCCCCCCCCTTTTATTTATTAAAAAATAAATAAAAGTTTATATACATTCACATTAATCTTCTTCGTAAAACTACTATGAGGAAAATGCATACCACTTAACAAGCTTCTCAATTGTTGGGCAAGTACTGCTGTCCTAATAATTACAAGCTAATTTTAGTGCCAGCTAACAGTGCACTATTTCATATTGCTGACTTCTAAAACATTGTAAAATGACATCTTTCAACAACTGAAAGAAATTCTCATCTCACTCATGCAATTCATGGCAGTTTTAAAGGCTGAAATGATGCTAATGTATGCCCCCACCTCTCTCTCTCTCTCTCTCTCTCTCTCACTCTCGCTCTGTGTGAAGGCTATAAAATGGAGTGTAACAAAGTGAAATGTCTTTAATGGCGCTCTCAAATAACAAAACACATTCTTCATACAATAGATTCTACAAGTACATCTGAATTAAGAGTAATACCTGAAATTACTCTTTCTCCAGAAAAACTCCTGTCTGCGAAAAGAGATTGGCATGAAAGGGGCTACGGCACCTGAAATAACTCATGTTTTTGCAAATTGTGCCCATCTCCCAGAGCTTCTGAATTATGTGCGGCATGCACATTGCAAATGTCTGCAGTCTGTTCCAGAATGTTCAAGACTGCACGACTACATTTTCTTTGTGTGTTTTGCACAAAAGTGAATTCCCTAAACCTTTTCTGTATTACATTAAGGAAAACATTTTCTGGTCTCTGATCGCCATCCTTAAACGGTTTCCTGTAATGGAAAAATCAAACATAACATTTTTCAATGAAACTATAAGCTTTAAGTTTTTAACGCGACTTTGGTTCTTAGTTCATTTGACAAATTCAGATAAAGTCTTTATTTTTGTTAGCTAAGGAATATGAAAACACTTTCAGCACTCTTCAGCTTATGATGGCATGATAATGAAAGATGGCCACCACTAAACAGGTCATCCCAATGAACATTATAAGTGCTCCAAGAATATTTATCTAAAATATTAAATAATATATATACATATAAAGAATTGAATTTGCTTTGAAACAATTGTTTTTTTTCCCCTCTCAGAATTATTGTTCATTTATTCATTTTCCACAGCTGCTAATCCACTTGAGGATGGATCCGAAGCTTATTCTGGAAACATAGGGTACTAGGCATGAGCACGCCTTGAAGGAACCAAAGTTCCTGGAGGAACTTCTACACATTAGAATCAGTTAGAAAACAATAAACAGTTTAAGTATCAAATCATATATACAATGATGCATGAATAATATAGATTGCAAAGAACATAGCTTTCCAGCCCATACCCAGTCAAGGTTTTCATCAAACTGTGGTATGTAGTTTTCATTTTTAGATATTTAGAGATGGTTATTGATATGTTTATTACCTGTTTTTTTGGAACCAGTTTCCTCTTCAGCTATGAGTAGCTTCAGTGTGATGCATCACCTGATACCTTATTGACTAACATATACTGTATACACTTCTGTATATGTTTAGTTACAAGCTGCCAAGTTCACTTGAAACAGACATGTTATTTAAAACGTTTCATAATGCCCCAGCCAACACATTAAAACACAGCAAGATAACATTGAGGCTCTGGGATTATCATTTTGGGGTTGATTATTTATTTTGTGGTGCAGGTGCAGTTGAAGCCAGAGGCATATGAGTATCATATAGCATGTGGCGGTGCTTCAACCTAATAAAACATAAATTAGCACCCTTATTCCTTCCTTTGTGGCTTTTCCTCTGAAATGCTTGGCATGGGAGGAGATGGCAAGATAGGCTTAGCAGCTGTTACTGTAAGTGGAGTCATTTGATAAAAACAAGGCAACATTTTATAACCTCGGTGTCTAGTAAGTGCCTTCAATTTAGTAAAAAGGCCAAAGATAACCTAGATTATTGTAAACCTACAGGAACATACAGAGCTTGACAAAGTGTACTTATAGTTTTTAATTTCATCTTCACAATAAAACACTTTACAAACAGACCATAAATAAGTATGGATCACATATAACATTTAAGGTTTCTACCAGAAGGCAATACAGATTTTTTTTGCATTGCAAAACACTGAGAAAATGCAGCTGTAGATCATTGGGCTGGTGTTCAAGTGATGACCTTCTCAGAAATAAAGCAAAAAACCTGTTTAGATCTGCAGGCCAAATGACTCTACAGTCCTGGAACTGCATGCCTATTTTTTTCTATTATTTGAAATAGAAAGGTATACCAGACCAGTTCAAGCACTCAGTCTCGATCATGAAAATTTTGTGTATTAAATGCAGTGTTTTTATTAAATCTCTGTAATCTGAGGCCTTGTTTGACTCAAGTCGAATGTTTTAATGGACAGCTAAAACTTCAGATTTCCTCTAGAGTTACCGAAAACAAAATCTTCTAGTCACTTCCATCACAAAATTTCCTGAATTCTTTGCATTTTCTAACAAATAAGAAGTTCTTCAGCTGTCATAAACATATATTATAACCTCCTCCTCAGTCAAGGAGTCATGTTGCAACTTTTGCTTCTACTGTATCAGCAACACCTCTACAATGTCAGGGGTATATTAATCTGTCAAGAGTCATGTTGAAGGTCACTTAATTGCTCACTAATATGTCTCTTAGTGCAAAGCGACAGATGCAAACTATTCTTACTAATGTTATTTTATTTCTATTAGTGGTCTTGTGGGCACGCCCCCTTGTAATTAGGCCTATAATGTGACAACTATATATATATATATATATATATATATATATATATATATATATATATATATATATATATATATATATATATATATATATATATATATATATATATATATATATATATATATATATAATATGTATATATACACATTGATTTATTATTAGAAATTATTAGATAAATTTAAAGTCTATTTATCTTTCACTCTCACATGTTCAAATGACCCCATAATAACCCTAAACACGCGTGATTGATTCTTTGTCTCTTCTGCACAGATTACTCGTCTGAAAACATGCGCACACATTCATGCCGTGTATATATCTGAGCACATCTGTGTTGAATAAAGGTCGCCGTGGGGAGGGAGACTCTTCACTCAAATCCAAGTCTAATTTTCAGCATGACACCCCGGGATATCGCTTTACTGGGCCGGAGTGGCTCAGTGTGGCCCGCAGGTTGATATATGAGTGCATTCCGGGCCAGATCCGGTGTGTTAGGCAGAGGGGGGGGGGGGGGGGGGGGGGGGGGGGGCGGGGGGGGGGGGGGGGGGGGGGGGGGGGGGGGGGGGGGGGGTGGGGGGGGGGAATGTTTTAAAAAATCATAAATAAAGCTGCGTCCAAATAAAAAGTTTACTATTGTGCGAAATAGATAGCCTATGATAAATAGCACATCACCTCTTATTTTGTATGCGGTTTTGCACATTCTAAAACACTATATGAACTAGTGTGCAGTTTGCTTTAATATTTTTTTTTTTTTTTTGCACAGCCACTATATATAGAACGCTAATGTGATATTTAATTATATGGGAAACAACAGTTGGTGTCACTTTAAAGAGATTTCTTGGAGTTGTTTTGGAAACATAGTGGGATAGTTAGTAGTGAATAATTTAATTCGTGCCTACTCTGTCTGTTCAGTAGGTTCTCTGAGAAATAAGGGTACCATGCTGTACTCTTCCTTATCGCTGGGCTGGTACAATCAAGGGCATCTTTTCTACCTTTAGCCTACGTATCTTTCACTTGGAAATGGAAATGTACTCTACATTTAAAAACATTTAAGGCACATAATTGGACCTTGAGGATCACCGAGATACCTTTTAAAACGTTATACTAAATGCTAATAAAAGGTACACCTCATGCACCTTCCCAGGTAGAAAAGATGTGTCCTTGATGGTACCACCACAGCTACAAGGAACAGTAGGTCTACCTTTATTTCTGAGTATATAACAAGGTTAGGCGACATTGTGGCTTGTCCTTAAGAGTGCGGGGTATTTTGTTGATGTTAGTGTGCTGCTGTGGATTTGGTTGGAGGACACGGCTAAGCCAGACTAAACAAAACTGTGTTGCCACCCTTCCAATTTTATGCCCAACTGTAACCCCAAACAAATGCCTCGGAGCAAATTCACATTCACAGCTGGCCTTGTCTTATCTTGTTCCTGTCTGCTTCTCTGTGCGCCCCCTTATCACGGGAACGTTTCGGTGTTAGACGAGTGATGTCTTTTTTTCTTACAAACACACACACACACACACACACACACACACACACACACACAAAATGATGGCTCTTGTTTTGTGGAAACCGCTCTCCCCTCGTTCCACGAGTCACCAATCACGACGGAAGCGCGCGACGCTGTAATGTGAGGGGGCTGCCGGTTAAAGAGCGGGTTGCCATGGCAGCCGCAGTAAGAGGAGAGCCACCGATTGGCAAGCAGAAAAGCGCGCTCCGCGACGCCAATTGGCCCGTTAGAGCGCGCGCGCGGTCCCGCCGCGTTCAGCTCGTGAAGGCCGCGTGACGTGAACCGAGCCGCCCCATGCTGCTTAATAATATCCGCCCCGATTGCAGGGGGGTGTTTCCATTTTCCGTTCCACAAAGTTTCTCCAAACAAGATCGTGCGATTAATAAACAAAAGGCCCACCTCCCCGTAGTGCACAATGTGTCAAAAGAGTCTAGTTTAGCTTACAAGATTTTTAAGATCAGAACTGAGTTCTGGTCTTTGCACTGACTCGGGTTTAACAGTAGGCTTCAAATGTACATTATTATTATTATTATTATTATTATTATTATTATTATTATTATTATTATTATTATTATTATTATTATTATTGTTGTTGTTGTTGTTGTTGTTGTTGTTGTTGTTGTTGTTGTTTTAGGCTGCAGTCGAGAAAATCTTAAACTCAGCTCCCTGTGTAGATCTCGAGTAGCCTGGGCCTGCACTGGTTTCTGTAGATGTACAATAAAATTATGTTTGTTTTAGGGGGGGGGGGGCATTTTTTTCTGAGTGATGAATCGTGTAAAGGTAAAGCCGTCTCAGCAGACTAAACTATAGCTAAAGTTGTCCTGAAATTTGCCACACAACTCTTTTCATGTGATGCTGTAGATGAAAACGGCCAGAATGTCTCCAGAAACCCGACAATCGTTGTCGAATCTTTACACCTTATAAACAAAGACGGGAGGACTTTTCCTTTGTGTGCAGACAAGTGCGCCTTATTTGCCGCACACCTCGTCTCTGTCTGAACA